>JAMKCH010004513.1:0-103787 GCA_023653785.1 Ophioderma brevispina
TCAACTGTTTCAGTATAAACTTGGTTTGTTTTACAAAATTATCAGGCCAAAGTTTGACAATGAATAAAAACAATAAAATTTTATATTTTGTATCATATATCATTTATAATATTATTTACATTGGTCACAGTTTGAAACCATCTCTTTTTACAAATAGGGCCATACCTCAGTCACCAATTTTACAAATTCTGAATGAGGAACATGTTATTAAATCATACATGGCCTTATTTACTCAAGAGGCGCCATATATCTGATTTGATTTACAAAAAAAAACATCCACTACTCACAGAAAATGGCATTATTTACAACATTTTTTTCACTTATTTGAACACTTTTGATTTTAAAACAAATGGTTTGAAAGAAACATTTGGCCACATTGGCAAATGCATGAATGATGTTCTTTAAAATCTTTGTATGTTTACATCCGATTTGTTACAAAACTTCTAAACCATGTTTAGGCCGATAATGTAAATGTGCTTTTACCAAAATTCAGTATATATATCTCTTAGTGTTACTGGTTAAAACATTCTAAGGCCTAAACCTGCAGTTTCAAATTTTGTTTACATCAAGAAATTTTTGTTACTGTCCCAAATTTTGAAAAGGTTTTAGGATATTGTTAACTTCATCCTCGGACTTCATTATTTACATCACAGGAAATTCTAATTGATGGAAGACTTATGATGAGTCACATTAAAAACAAATTTCAAAAATCAAACCAAAAAAATTATGACCCCAGAATAAAGTGAAAATTCAGGTGGCCCCATTAAACTACAAGCTGGTAAGAATGGCTAATTTCCAGAGTGTTGATTGTGAGTATTACCGTGTGAGGAGATTCGAAGCAAGCACTAGTGGTAGTTGAAGTCAGGCTGGTCATGCTGGCACGTACTTGGTCTTCTAACAATCTGCCCGAACATTGCTGGTTGGCATATCAGTGGTTGATTCCTGATCCTTCTGGTGGTTGGTTGCTGGATTGGGACGGCATATGGGACACGAAATGTAAACAGTATTAATAGTCCACTCAATCTATGAAAATACTAGGTACACCTGGACAAATTGCTACAGAAGGTTTTCTTGCTGTAACTAGCAGTAACAGATCTCCCAAACAACATATCAAAAAGGTAGAAAAAGGGAAGCCTGGCAAGACATGGTAATTTGCATTTATCTTAAGTGGACGTATACGCCCATATTTCGACAAAGGTATATAGCTCACAAATCATTTGTTGATAAGATTCTGAGCTCACCCAGTGGGCAAAATTGGTTGTGGTAACGTTGTTATAACATTATTTTCTGCGATATTATAATAACGTTGCCACGGGGTTGCAAATGAAAGTTTTCTTAACATTAGAATAGTCACGTAAATCTAACGTAACCTTTCGGACGTCTTTCCAACGCTGTATTAACAACGTTAAAACACGTCATATGATGATGTCATTTTAACGTTGTGGTTTAGTTTTAAATGAATGTTTTCTTAACGTGTGTACAACGTTTTGTCACCCAATGTTATAAAATCACTAATTGGGCTTGTTGAGGACAAACACCCCAACAAAAAACATTTCCCTATGGTTTTACACATTTAATACACCAGTATAGTTACCTCGACCAGGATTCGAACCAGGGACCACGTTGTATTAACATTATATTTTGGTTGGTTATTATTGCTTATGTGAACAACCACACCACAACCGATGTTGAGGTTGGTATCAGTGGCAGATTTAAGAGTCAGCAGTGTCAGCAGCTGCTAACAGCCCCCCTAAAATATTGCTCTCAGGGCCCTCAGACACCGCTTTAGTTGCACTAACAGGACCCTTCTCCTTAAATCACCGCTGGTTGGTATTTGGTTGTGTTATGGTTGTTAGGATTGCTTCGTAAAATAGACGTTATTTTAACATTGTATTTTTGTTGGTTATTATTTGTTATGTGAACAACCACAATACAACCAATGTTGCGATTTGAAACTACTTGGTATTCTAGGTTGGTAAACATGAGTAGAAAATAATCGTTCATAGATGACGGACCACAAATTGGAAGGCTGAGCTTTCGACACTCTAGCGAATGCCATCATCAGAGCAAACTAAACAGACATGATGTTGCACCTTATATACACCAGTGAACAAAGGGGGAAGAGAACATCACCGATGATCAAAGGATACCCCAGTAATTAAGTTTCCGGCTCATTGGTCGGGAGGCATCCTTGAGTAGTCTAGGAATTTCTGCTCCTTTGTCCCGGCCTATTGAAGTTGTTAGGGTTAGACTTGATGTACAAAGCTTCCATGAGTTTCCTTTCAGTCCAATTAGTGTTCCTGTCCAGAATTGTAGTCTTGTCCCAGTCAATGTTATGTTGGTCGTTCCACACATGTTCGGCGATAGCCGATTTTTCTGTGTTGCCCGTCTGAGTCGCTTTCTGGTGTTCGTCGGTTCTCTTTTCAATGATCTGCCGGTTTCACCAATGTACACTTTGCCACATGATCCACAAGGAATAGAATAGATAACTCCAGGTTGGAGTTCCTTGGGAACAGGGTCTTTAGGTTGTACTATACTAGGTGTTGTCGTAGTATGTTAGTAGTCTTAAAATACACCCGTAGATTCTTCTTCTGTAGAACTTTACGAACAGCCTCAGAAGTACCCGATACGTAAGGCAAAATAACTGTAGCGTTAGGAGTACGATCATTGATAGAGACAGTATCAGCACGTCGCGAAGTGAAGTCATGTACAAACTTTGAAGGGTAGTTGTTCAGCTTCAAAGCTTGTTGGATGTGAGCCTTTACACATTCCTTTTCCACAGTGTTCGGAACATTGTCAGCTCTTTCAAACAGAGATCGAAGCACGGAGCGTTTGGCTGACACTGGAAGATGAGTGTCAAAATTCAATTATTGGTTGGTGTGGGTCTTCTTGCGATAGACAGTCATGTCAAGAGTAAGGTCAGGTTTCCTCTTAACCAAAACATCGAGGAATGCGATCTGTCCGTTGGTCTCCACTTCACGAGTGAATTTGATGACATCCTTGCGAAGACTGTTGAGATGGTCAAAGAAAGACGTTAAGTGGTCTCGATCTATAACACAGAAAGTGTCGTCCACATAACGTTTCCATATGCGCGGTGAATTTGGTGCGGTCAGAAGGGCTTCCTGCTCAAAGGACTCCATAAACAGGTTAGCCACTGATGGGGAAACGGGAGAACCCATCGTTAACCCATCAGTTTGGGAGTATAGGTTACTTTCAAACATGAAGTATGTGTTAGTCAAACAAAACTCCAACATCCGTTTCACGTCAGCGATGTGGAGGAATGTCCTCTCTATCAGCGTCGCGTCATCTTTGATACGGTCCATGGTAATGTCAATGGCTTCCTTCAGAGGAACAGATGTGAATAGCGATTCCACATCAAATGATACTAGCATCTCCGAGTCTTTGAGGGTCACAGTAGATATGAACGTAGCGAAATCACACGAGTCTTTCACATGTTGTCTGGTCTTTCCGGTCAGAGCCTGAGCGAATTGATTTTGTACTCCGTTATGTGCTTTTTAAAAACCTAGGCAAAAAAAGTTCCTGGACACTTAGAAAAGTCAAAATATTTCATATTTATATTTAATGAAAAGGCAAAGAGTTGTACATCAAAATAAACAGACATTCATCCACTATCAGCTTTGGGTGGAATGAAAATGTGACCATTCATGCATGGCTGGTTACATTCATTTGTCGATGACAAGGTGCATAAATGAAAATTGCAAGAAATGGAGGCGCCAGTTATTCAAAGTTTGAATTGAACACCAATTTTGACCACTTTCTTCCACACTGGAAACAGATGTGAGATGAAAGTGGAAAGACCAGAGTGTTGAAACCCATGTGTTAATCCCACTGCGTGTTTTTTCTCTGTCAAAATGGGCAAACTTTCGGAGCAGGATCGTATGAGATCCATAGGGGTATGTTCAGGCTGGACGCTCCATTCACTATGTCGCTCGTGTTTTTCACGTATCACCAAGCACAAGTTCAAGTTCAAGTCTACACCGCCGATACATTGAGAGTGGAGAAATTAACTATCGCCAGAGACCTGGTGGGCCCAAAGTTACAACCCCAACGTATCAGAACTCTATACATGTGGATCTAAGGAGATAAACTGTGACCGCACCAGTTTAGTCCCAGATCCATGCCGCTCAAGGTCAAGGTGCCCTTCGCTTCTCAGTTCAAACTGTAAGGAGTAGACTCCATGACGTCAGCATATGGTCCAGAAAACCTGCAAAAGAAAAAAACTCGACTACACCTCAACATACGGCAAAGCAAGGTGATGGTGGGCCAGAGATCATGAAAGATGCACAAGGGGGACCAGCGAAGGCCTCTTTACGGACCAATCAAGATTTTGTATCCACCACAATGATCATGATGAATGGAAGGGGGAAGTGTGTAAAAGGCGAGGGGAACGGTAGAGAAACATTTTGCGTATGAGAAGGCAGCAGGAGGGGTGTTAAAGCCTTGCATTGACATTGTGTTCAAATACAGGTGCATCCAAGATTGATAAGTTCTGACATTGCTATGCTTTGGTTTTAACAACGATGTTCCTTTGTGTCAATTCAAATGATTTCGTTATGAAAAAAATCCAAACCATGTATCCATTAATTAGTGCATCTGTGTTGTAACTGACTCACAGACGGATTCACTGCTCCAAATTGAAATGACAAAGGCTCATTTCTTGCAATTTTCATTAAGAAACCTCGCCATTATGAAGTGGATGTAATCAGTCATGCGTGAATGCTAACATTTCAATTCCATCCAAAAAATGACAGAGACGAATGTCTCTTTATTTGATGGTAATTATTTGCCTTCTATGAGAAATAATTTGAAATATTAAACTTTCTAACTGTCAGGAATTTTTTTTGCGAGTTTTAACCACATTCAATAGGAACACATTTTGTGTATGACCGGCGGGTTACATCCTGCTTGCGGCCCTGTTGGCAGTGTTGCTAAAGTCGATCTCCAACCTATATGTCCGTTCCTCTATAGTTTTGGGCTACGACAATTGTATAGAATAGGGTGATTCACTTAAGGTGGAATCGGGTAGTATAATGATAAGCCGATTTCAATAGGATTTTACTCCCTTCCAAGTAAAAATTAGGATGAGCACAAAAAAATAATGTTTGTCGTACATTTGCAAACTTTTCATGAAATAAAAAACCATGTGCATTAGACCTATGTATATTCGTATATTAGTAGTTAAAATTTCACTATATTCAGTCATCATCGGTCTGATTCCGATTCACTGTCCTGTCCTCCGTCAGCTTTTGGATTTGATTTATGTCAATATCAACAAATCTCTTCTTCTATCACAATAACACGTTTTATTGCATTTTTTTCAATCTATTCAGTGACTTTTTGTAGAGCTTCCTCGAACAGTTTTTGTTAACACAAAAAACCCACTTTACCACATTTTACCCAGCATTTAATGTTCATCTTCTTCTGCTTATAGTGTCCACAAGTCATTGGTAATGGTTGTGGTGGCTGTCAGGATTTATTCAGCTGAGTAAGTGTCCGGGGCCGCGGGTATCCATGATACGTACGGTCCCTAACATGGGCCATTATGTAGGCTATTTTGACATGAAAACAAGCAAGTTTGGTCTTGAAACAAACCATTATTGTACATAAACAACACCGGAAAAGCGGTGGCCCAACCACTTTGGGTTAGAGAGACTCCAGTTAGTTGTTATATTGTTTTGCAAGTTAACCATCGACATTATATATAGCTTAAATTTCTTCTTTCCATTGGTGTCAAAATAAGAACCAACATTTACATTATGACATCACTAGGACGTCCTAGTGAAAGCACTTTGCTAAATCAACCCCCCCCCCCCCGAAATCGAAAATCAATTAAAAAATCAGATTTTTGCATGCCTGTAACATGTATCTTAACATGTCCCCTACAAGTGATAGGCCCAAAAGCAGCCTAATAAGGACATTTAAATCATTACTGTCCGTACGGACATTTCATATCGTTAGATACTGCTGTTTTTTAATTTTCTATCAATTTTCAGTTAGTACTGGATATATGTGGGAAAATATAATTTCGAATTTTAATGACGTCAAAAACATTATATAGCACTAAAACACTCTGTGTAAGTGAAATGGTAATTTCAGACCGAGTGAAAGTATTATAGTCCGCCGGGAGATACAGTCCGGGCTCCATAGATGACAACGGAATAAAGTGTGAAACTAATGTTGCGTCAATATGAAGAGTCAACTGAATCGAGTACCTATGCTTTACCGTTGTAGCCAGAATATGAGTTACGGTGGACTAAATAATTACTTCTACACCGAGCATTCGGACATTGTACTTCTGGCTTGTAGTAACTGAGTAAGATATTGAACGGACAATAGTCCAGCAGCGAGAAGCCTGATTTTGGCATGAGAGCAAAATCTCTGTTAAAGTATTTTTCAGCTGATTATATCTCCTGAAAGGGTGTACAATGGAACCAAGATGGGTGTTAAAATTGCAACCTTGGGCAATTTGAGAAATCCAAGATGGCCGCCATTGGGCTGTTTAAACAACTCAAAATTGGTTTTTACAGTAAGGAAACCAAAAATGCAAGGTAATTCGTGTTTCGGAGCTAATGGTATTTGTTTTGGGTAGGAAACTTTAAAATGCAAATGTATATTTAGAGTCACGCTTGAATAATTAGTGAAATCCAGATGGGCTCGCTATTTTGAAGTAGGACACAAAACGCAGTTTTTTTCTTGAGAGTGCAAAAATACAAGTCCAAAATGCACGTTGACTGTTATTAACCCTTGCCAGAATAGTGTTTGGAAATATAAAATACTAAATGTTAATTATCACATTGCTAATAAAAGATATTCACGATGGCCGCCGCTGAATGTTTTTAATAAAGGCGCTGAATTTTCGAAAATAATTTACCTCCACCAATGATAAATTTAACAAGGCAAGAGCATTTCTTACACAATACTCGTGGGGTTGTTTTTTAAGCACTCGACACTATAAGGCCCTAGTAATAACCATTGTGGTGGAGTATAAGTAACCGGGTAAAAGCAACTATAGTCCGGCGGGAGCCATAGTCCGGGCTTCCATAGACGATAACATGGATAAAGCGTGAAACAATTGTTGCAGTAAGATCAACTGACTTGAGTCCCTATTCCTTACGTCCGGGCTTACGGTTGTAGCTGGACTATGAATACGCCGGGCTATAATTACTTCTACACCAGTACTACTAGTTGTCAAAGATACGCCAACCAGATCAACAGCACACCTATACATGACAACATGGCCCAGTTTCTCATTCTTGTCCGTTTTCCCTTCTTTGCGCTTGTTTTACTTGTTTTGTTTTTCTCATTCAACATTCCGCTTCTCCAGGGCATTACAAAAATTGAACAGTCATATTTGCAGACACACATCCACACCTTCGTGGTCCACATGGTGGCCTCACCCACACTGAGCACTTAATCAACTAATGTGCTAAGTGCACTCAATTGGGCACTGTGACTGGCACACAAGATTGAACCTTCTCTCTCGTTAATTCCAGCCATGCTGAGTTGGATCCAGATCAGGTGGATCAGATTTCAGAGCATCCCTCAGATAGCTAGCTTAAGATGTGCAACAGGGGCCACATTTCCTGAAGTGCACTTCATAGTAGAGGAGCTGGGGCCCATGTCAAACATCATCGTTTACCCCCCTCACTACAGAAAAGGGGGGGGGGTTGTTTTTTGACCTATGGTAGTTAGTATGTACCCTCTACTTAAATGCTAGGTAGTAGTACCTCACAAATTGTCGTATAATAACCTTTTTCAATAGGGCCCAATTTAACTTTTAATACAGGGGTCAAATGTTTTAAAATGCTCCAATTTAGTCTGTCTAAGGTTTCCAAAATGTATAATTTTGTACCATCTATTGACCATTGCTTTGGGGTTAGAGGACAGTAAAAAATGGCTAAAATAGTGAAACGGTCCATTTCTCTTGTGGTCCAGGGGTCAAAATCAGAAGTTGCGCCAATTTGGTAACATTGAAAGAAGTTGTTCATCTAGCTTAATGTGTCAATAAGACAGTTTTGTACCATCTGCAATGCTATTTACCATGTTGTGGGACAAAATAGGGCATAGGGCAACATAATCCATTGGTGTTGACCATCTTTGGACCTTATCCCCGTAAGT
Organism: Ophioderma brevispina; assembly: GCA_023653785.1. Lineage (NCBI taxonomy): Eukaryota > Metazoa > Echinodermata > Ophiuroidea > Amphilepidida > Ophiodermatidae > Ophioderma > Ophioderma brevispina. The sequence goes on from JAMKCH010004513.1 coordinate 8,140, forward strand.
AAGCATTTAACTATACTAAAACCTATACCTTTTAGGAGTCCTCTTACCTCAGTCAATAATTGCAAGTATTGAAGATATAATCAGATAACTTTTAATGTGACCACTGTACAAATTGAGAATGACCTTTTTACCATTTTTTCCTTTTACCCTATAACTCCAAAACAATGGTCGTAGGTGGTAAAACTATACATTTTTGGAATCCTTATGACAGACGGACAATACATTTCAACATGATTGGAGCATGTTAAAAATTCGAACCCTGTTAACTTAAATTGCCCCTATTGAAAAAGTGAGACCACAATTTGAGATTACTACCCTCCCAACATTGATGTAGAGGTCCATACTAACTAACCAAAGGTGTTAAACTTTTTCTGCTAATGGGGGTTAAACAAACTCCTGAAATAAGGCCCCTAAGATATCTGCCCTCCTGCTCAAGTGAGTGGCAGAGAAAAATAGTTTAGGCGAATAATCCGTACTTCGAGCTGCTTAGATGTCCAACTTTTCGCCTTTGTCGACAAGTACTGACCATCCAGATTGCCCTTAGCATGCCAAAATGAAGGATGTTGACTGCCTCAGGACATCATCTTGAGACGATCAAAGTAACACCCAGGCATGTTATGACATGTTTACCTCATAATACGTTCAAGGCTCCAGCCTTGCTAATGCTGTATAAATGGTCTATGGTGTCCCAACCGACTCAGCCATAGGCAGCCAATAAGTCTGGGATGATATCCAAGGTGTGCTTTTTACGGTTGCATTGATATCAAAACCAAGACGCCCCTTCACAGGTGATGTCATCATGAACGTGCCCTGAAATAATCCACCTTGATAACATAATGCACAACAACAACACAAACAACGCCCGAAACCGTCTGTATCATCTGCAACTACAAGTGAAAAATGGGCCACCCACACGTTGCACCCTGCTGTGCAAGGTTTCTGCCCCCTGCTGGTTATGCCACTGGCCTGTATTAGCACACACAAATAGCAATGGTCTGTAAATGCTGGCAGTAATGTTAGCATCCTTGGTTAAGAAGTGAAGCTTTCTAGGAAAATAATTTGAGTTAGTTTTCCTCTTTTTACAAAATGTAAACACCCAAATTTGTGAAAGTGATTTCAATAAGGGTCCATTTCATTATGTCTGAGTTATGTCAGCCTATAGAGATCAGTGGCTACATACCATAACCAGTTGAATTATGGCATTCCCCGTGTGTAACCTTTGACCTATGTGTGTGACCTTTGACTTCAGATATGTTCTGTGCTCAGATCAGTGGTCCTTCTGATTAATTTGGTGGTTGTAGGGCATTTCACGCAAATTGACCGCTACATGACTTTTGACCTTTCTGGTCACTCTGAAGCCCTGATAACAAACGTCAGACAGCCCTCCCCTACTTTCATGCCAAATATAAGCCCCAAATGTCAAAGCCACTATTTGTCAAAGCATACATAGTAAGGGTATGTGCAGCTTTGGGGTGTACACTTTCATATACACACTATTCTCTATGGGATTTTGTACAGGGAAGTCTAGCATATACCGAAAATCACTAAAAATTCACCCATACGCACTTTACATACGGACCCACACATCTACATACAGACCTACACACACATACGGACATATACTTAATAGAGAGTGTGCAATGTTGACCTTTTTGACGTTTCCCCACCCCTGTCAGACCCAGGGGATGATGATCCTGGGGAATGAATTACATAGTTAGTAGGGCCTTGGGGGAATTGCTACTTCGTCTAATATCATTTCGTATACTATCCAGATAGTCTAATTCCATTTTGTCTAAAACCACATAGTATATTACCCACATGCTGTAATTTTTTTTGTCTAATCACCACTTGATCTAAATACCATTTCAGCTAATCACCGCATCGGCTAATACCATTTCGTCTAATGCCCACTTGATATAATCCCCAGATTGTCTAAATCCATTTCGTCTAATGCCATTTCGTCTACTGCCCATTTGGTCTATCATATCATCAGATTGTCAAAACCCATTCGTCTGATGCCATTTCGTCTACTGCCCAATTTGTCTAATCACCAGATTGTAAAACCATTTCGTCTAATGCCCTTTCGTCTACTGCCCTACTGCCCATATTTGTCTTAATCACCAGATTGTCTTACAACCCAGTTCGACTAATGCCATTTCGTCTTAACGGCCCATTTCGTCCTACTTCTCATTTTGTCTAATGCAGGTATAAACAGAGGGCACCCTATTCCACAACAAACACGAATTGACATCTTGCACATTTCTGATTTTCAGACCTTCCTATATGTTACCTATTTAAGCTTTTTCTTAGCCTTGCCTATTCATCTTTTTTTATGGCTGACAAAATTTTGGTCTTATTACATGTTGCAATGTGTATGGAAGTGTTTGTTCTTCTTTTTTCTTACTAGTCTGTTGCCAACCTAAATGGCACATGATAAGACCGCATTGTAAATATCGTGAGTTCCAACCCCCGCTTGGCAATGATCAAACGTGTTTGTGTCCCTTGACAGATTTCATCTCATTACCCTCATTTTTTTTTTGCCCAAAATGCTTTAAACCGAGTCTGATATCTGAAATACATATTCCCAACTTGAAACTTGTCCCCCCCCCCACCCCCAAAAAATCAATTTTGGTGCCGATATTCTGCTTTCACAGTGAGGTATTCAATACTAGTAATATTACTCTGAAAGCGTTATCGTAGATCATGTCATGAAGAATGTTTTTTTGGGTGGGAGAACGAATCTCTGAAAAGAAACTAGATCCTTAATTTCGCATAACCCCGAAATACAACTCGTTCGGCTCCCAAATATGGGTACTTGACTGTCCCGCTTGTAAGTAGAAGAACGATTTGTCGGCTGCAAGTCTACGCCATCAGCAGTTTAGTTTGCAACAGACTTAGCCTAATAATGCATTTGGGGCTTAAGTAGGCTATACCCGAATATTTTAGTAGGCAATGCTTAAGGGGGTCTATGATGGGTATCATCAAGGTTTGCTGTTACATATCCAGGATCTGTATACGTTTTTAAACCTTTCGCGCCTACTTTAAGTCTAGAAAGTCGATTTCAAATTTTGCCTTGTGTAAACCTTTAAGTAAACATTTGAAGTTGGCCACTGAGATGCATGTTCTCCCCAAATGAGCAAACATCAAAACCTCTACAATAATAATGAATTCATTTAAACAAAAGTGGGTTTAATAATATTTTTTTCCATGTACACATAGGTTGTAATTTAGGAAAATAAAGTTTCTTCGGAGAGAACAACAAATCCACTTTTTGAACCTAATTTTTTGAGACAAATTATGAACCAAAGTTCAAATAATGCTTCCATTTTCTTTATGACATCGTCAATTTTATTCAATTGCAAAAGCGAATGAAAATGCAGAATGGTGCTACTCAACAAGCCAATTGGCACCAGTTCGATTCAATGTTTTCCCAAACTTTTTTAGTTTAGCACTGAAGGATAGGAATATATACAGTTAACGTTGCCACTACTTTTATATGGATTGTGTGTGGGTTTAAAACAAACTAAATGGATTAATCCGAAATGGTTTAGACTAAATGGTTATTAGACCAACTGAGCATTAGACAAAATGGATTTAGACTAAATGGGTTTAGACCAACTGGTTATTAGCCAAACTCGATCATTATACAAAATGGGTTTAGACTAATGGGTTATTAGATCCACTGGTTTATTAGACGAAAGGGTGTAGACCCAAATTGATATTAGTCAAAGTGGAAATTAGTCCCTGTTGGATATTAGACGAATGGTTGTAGACAAATGGCATTAGACAAACTGGTTATTAGATCAATAGACCAGAACAAAGTGGTTAATAGCCTATGTGGCAATTAAGACCATCTGGGTTTAGACAAAATGGCATTTAGACCAACTGGTTATTAGACCGAAATGGGAAGTTAGACAAGTGGTTGATAACCGGGCGGGTCTTGCGCCCTCCTACAATATCCCCAAATTTTGGCTACTCTAGCTCACGAAAAGAAGATATGGACAAAGGTTGGACCTTTTTTGTGTTCCACATTCCTGTCAGACCCATGGGAGGACCCTGGGGGAATGAATTACATGGTGTAAGGGCTTGTGCCCTCAATACAATATGAAAAAATGGCCAATTTTGATTTTAATGATGCTCCCCTCCCCTGTCAGAACCCATTGGGAATGAATTACATGTTTAGCAGGGGCTTATATTCTCAAGTTTGGCCTGCTCTGCCTGGCTCATCTGAAAGAATATTGCCAATTGTTGACCCCTTTTGTGACACAGAGATCCATCCATCCACAGACACACATTGCCATTTCTAAGCCGGGTTTTGCCTCCATGGCGCTAGCCCCATGGCGATTTTGCTGCGCATCCGTCCAAAAATTTAATTCAATCAAACAAACATTTGGTAATTAACAAAGCAATTGGGAAGATGCTACAGAGAATACAAAATCACTAACAACACCCTTAGTAGACCTATCCCAAATGTTTTTACATTGATAACTGTAAGTTAACAGTTGTAAAAAAACACCCCTCACATCAAACGGTAAAATATGTAGTGACACAGTTAATGGAAATCTGTAAAAAGATGTATTTTTATGTGATTTTGTTGGAAGAACTTGCTGCTGCCAGGATTTCTCTTGTAAAATTTAGTGTATTTCCTGTACATTTTATTATAACACTTCAAAATGGTTCATAATCAATAGTGTATAAAATTATCCATTTTCTGTAAAATTCTAATAGAGCTGATCTTTTATTGGTCATAAATCCCTAGGCAAATTGGTGCATAAAAGTGTAAGGTTTTGCTGTATTTCCAAATTAAAAAGCCAAATACTGTCCTTTCTAGGGCCCTTTTTTCATTTACTATAAATCGCACAAACTGTTTTTTTACAGTGTAGGGAGGCTCATTGACGGATAGCAGTATAAACTATATAGCTTGGAAAACCTTTGCGTCAAATCCATTGTTATATAACAAGATTACTGAAACAAAAATTTCTTTTCTCTCCCCACATGTTATTGCACATGCATTTTCTTCCTTTACTTAGCCAATTGAAAGAAAACAAAAGACAGTGACAGTTAAAAACAAAGTGCTTTAATAAAGACGTTAAACTCGCATGCAAGCGCGTGCACGCATACACAGCACACGACTGAGAAAATTTTCAGAACTTTATTTTTGGTTCACATTTATATCAATTTCGCAATTCGTGATTTAATGAATTAAAATGAAAAGAATAATTCGTTTTAAGTCAATGCAATGTCACATGACACATGGATTTACATACAAGCTAAATTAGTGGGGACTGTAGTGCAAAGATCACATGTGGAGTGTGCAACTGTGGATAAAACTGTGATTTTTGGTACACAATATTTTATGCATTGACAATCAAAAAATTGATGGGAAGCGCTTGCCACACCCATTTCGTGGCCCCCAGCTTGGAATTCAATATCACACAGGGGTAAAAATAACATGTTCCCATTGTGGGTTAAAAGTGCACCAAGGATTCCAAAAAGGTATAGTTTGTACTACTGTGGCTTTATAGTTTGGAGTTACGGGGTAAAACCTGTAAAATGGTGAAAAAGTCCATTTTGGTTTTTGTACAGTGGGCAAAAATAAAAGTTGCTCTGAATTTTTTGTAAAACGTGGTTCACGTTGTTTGGTTTCAGCTCTCATAATGAAATATATGAATAGTTTTGACTACTTAGTGTTTGGTTATTAACCAAAATGACGAATAATTCAACAGCTATTGGCAGCTATTGGATTATGTTGATAACGTGAAAACTAATCATAACAAGATGGCAACTATTCCTATTTCAAATCCTTTCTCTCTAAATGCAAAAGTAGTGAAATTTCATCTTTTGGAGTGACTACAGGGCCCACTCTAAAAAGAGTGGCATATCACAGCTTTCAAAGAATACCTTTTGGTCAAATTTATCTTGATAATTGACACAATGATATCATTTTATCATTTGTTAAAGCTAGGAAACAATTGCACCATTATTACCCGAATCAGAAGCAACTCTTGGCCTTTGAGCCATGTACCACCAAAATGCCCTTTTTCAATTCATTCAATCAAATTTCACAATCATTCACACCCATTTTTGCAGTTTTAACCCATAACTCCAAATCTATAAGCCAAGATAGTGGAAACCATACCTTTTTGGGATCCTTGTAACCAGACACACATCATGGTGTAATTTTCAACATATCGAAACATTTAAAAATTTTGACCCCTGTATAATGAAGTACAGACCTGGGGTCATTACGGGGTGGCAAGTGCTTCCATCCAAATTTATGATTATCAATGCTTAAGCACTTGTGTGCAAAAATTCACAATTTATCCGGAAGCGATACTCTTTACACCACAGTCCCCTGCTAATCTCTATATCTTCTAACGGCCGCAGCCGAAGATGCTTTTCACCAATGTAAGCGCCCAAGTCTGTTTGTCATTAAGAAGTTTGGGGATGTCAGATGGCTCCTGCCTGCATGTCTCGAGCAATCATATCAGTGTAGTTAAAGGGGGCCCTGTTTGGGCATGGTAACTTCCAACATGACGACTGAGACTACCTGATCAATCGCACGATGACAGTGACCGGCAAATCGTGCACGGCGTTTGGCACAGAAGATGAAATTGATTGGAAGGGATATCTCCCTAATTGTGCTTTGGTCCTTGTGCTCCGCCAGGAATATGTTTTTGAAACTCGCCATAAGAAGCTTGGTGTAGGTGCCATCCAGTCCTAATCTGTAGTTCTTTCTGTCATGGTCCAAGTCTCAAGATCCATATAACCAAGATATTCTCTAACAGATTTCAGCTTGGTTGAAGTTGGAGATACCAGATTGCCATAGTTGGATTTTATTGCAGGCATTCCAATTAAGCTTGTCCTTTTCGTGACATGAAAGTCTTTCTTGCGGTCAGCTAACACAGGACGTAATTACTGACGTCCTGACCCTTTGAGTTGGCTACCATCCGTGTGAAGATAGGTTGATGATTATCTTCCTCATTGACGCCATATTCCGTCTTCTTGGCATTTAGATGTAGGTCGACTTTTGTGCCTGCAGAATTCTCGAGTGCTGTATTATATCTTGTGCTCTCACATATCAGATTCACAGCTGTATAGAGCTAGATCATCTCGTAGTCAAGGTCTTTGAGATACTGACTTGGTTAATATAATAATTCATTAAAATCGGCAATGCAAACATCAAACCGAAAAGCCTGATCTGTACTCCCATACTGAACAGTATGATCATTCTTATTTAAATGAGAAACAAATAGAACCGCACACGCTAATTCCGAGTTTACATACGTTGATAGATTATGTTGAAACGATTCAACATTGATGATATTACAATAAATCAATCTCTAATTAGAAAAGGCCAAAAAGAAATCGGGAAACTGATGGCCGCCTCCATTCTGCCAATAATCTCACGGCCATAGTGACGTTTTGGCATTCGCGGCCATTGCTACGTCATGTCTATAGTTTGTCTCATGATGATGCAAAGCAAATATTGTACTTTTGAGTATATAACATGTAGGTTTGTATGTCTAACATTCCATCACACCCCTGCTTTATTTGTTTGGCAACATGGCCTTTCCATCAACCCAGCGAGAACAATCAGCAAAGTGTAGCGTGATGTCTCCTTTAAATCGAATGTTAGCTTTGGTGAAATTAAAACTAGGGATATCTGTCACTTAAAAATAAGCGCGGATTGAATTTATCATTTTACAAATTATCATGCGCATTTTTCCGAATCGCGTCAGGGAAAACCTATAATCCGCAACACGCACACAGAATGACTAGCACTGCTCTATGAGAAAAGCCAAAAGTTTGTCGATGAACATCGGATTCACTCAGCTGGGCTGCTGGAGGATGTTCAACTTCCCGGGGTTCAATTTCAGGAGTCCGATAGATAATCGATGGCGAGCTTGCTGGTCCGACGCCGCTGCTTGTTCTTTGCGCAAACACGGAAGCGATGTCGCACAGTCTCCCATTGCCTGTCACCCACAGCTAAGTACGAGTGCCACTTTCATATGTCGGGGTCCTTCAATCCGTTCCTTCTAGATTTAATCTCACAAAATATTCAATTGTAGCACTACCGCTCGGCCTGACTGGGCGGTTCCCGGACAGAACATTCCATATTCTGTAATTTGAGAGCATTTGGCTGACTTGGGGCACCTGGTACATAAAGGAAAGATACAAAATGTAAGAATATTAAACTATAAGAACGTATTACGATATATTGAAAGATATTACAATGGGCCAAGCTGGCACCACGTGAACTTTGTATGCCAAATCTAGCATATACACTCTTGAGTGAGCTACAAATGTTTTGTAGACTGGCCTAAAGGACACGGGGGATCTAGACAACGATTACAAAGGGGGATTTTTTTAAATTGCTCCAGTCCAATGTTGAAATTTGTATAGAGTGTGATTTGGTATGTCCACGAATTGTGTGCCCCACAATGGTTCAAGGTGATCCTAGGAAAAATATTCCCACCGATGCTCAGATGTGTTGAAACTGGCGCAAGTTCTTCGGTATTTCTCCATAGGATTAAAAAAGATATTTTACAGTGGGTGGTATTTGTTTGTATAATTTAATGAAAAAGTAAGGTGGTCCCCGGGTTCGCAGGACCTGTTTTTTAAGACTACTTGTTTGAAAACCGTTCTTTGCGAATCCCCGGCTTGTGGGGCGTATCCGCTAACCAATCCAACTTGATCTGGCCCGGCCCAAGCAACCCCACCCACCGAGTTTCGTTATCGTACGACCCCCGGCCGCCAAGAAAAAGGGCGGAGTACCACGGACAGATAGATAGACGTGGCCTGGTATAATATATATGTAGTCAAGGGTCTAATGATTTATGGGAATCACCCAGACTATCCATAAGATTTTGCAATGTGCTGTCGCCCTTCAGGAGGACAAAGAGGATTTATTTGCACTGCCTTTAACAACATTTACCCCAGATGACTTTCAATCTTTATAGCCCTATCCTGTGTAACTATTGGTCAGAACCTACACCAACACACCATATTTTAATCCTCTCAACAAAACTTATTATTTATGTATATTTAACGTCATTTGAAGGTGCAACGAAGATTTCAAGTCATCCATATTCTGTGATTATGTAGTAATTTCATATACATTAGACACTTAATTATACCCGACCTTTTAATTTTGGCTACTTAAATGAAAAAAAAAGTGTTTTTGTATATATTTCCATATAAACATAGGCTGATTTCCTATTTGATCCTATAGCAAATTAGAAAATTTCACATTTTCTGTACCAAAGAAGCAGTTCTCATCTTAAACCTCTCAGGTGGGGTACTATTTTTGATAGAAATGCTTTAGACCAGTCACACATCAGAATTGCACCTTTTTTTTTTTTTTTTTTTTTTTCCCTGAACACACGCTCCGGCGTCAGGGTCTTTTATTTGCAACATTAACAACACCAACCAATCTCCATTTACAAATAAATCATCCATATAGAATAATCAGACAAATACACACTACTCAGAACCTATACATTGGTAACAACAAAAAACACTTAACTACAATCACACCGCAAAATACTTCCTGAAAAAAAAAAAAGCTCCGCTTTGAGTGTAATGTGCCTAGCACATCCAATAACCCCTGATTACACTTATGAATGAAATAAGTGACACACTCAAAACAAAGCCAATTCTCTAAAGTGGCTCGATCCCACAAAACTCCACACCCCACGCGCTCATATCGGCTGCCGCGGTAGCCAGCACGGAAGTAACTTTTGACCGTGGTTAAAGACACCATGGGCCCAATAGACTAATATATAGCCCACACACATCTTCCAATCGTCCAACCCCCACCACAATATCCCAAACAGCAATCCAAAATTTCTGCAGCTAATGTAGATCCCACGGGACATACCTATGCACTTGCCAAGTTAGCATTTTCCCACTTCTTTTTTACATGAAAAGTGATCAAAAACTTTAATGGGTGGCTGGGTATGCTCAACCACACCTCCTGATTGCCCCATATAGGCCATTCAAACTTTAAAAGCTATAGGTGTATCCAAAACAGTTCATTTTGCCGTGCCAATCATGCATATAAAATTTAAAACCATCACAAACAAACAAACATCTTGCCAGATACCAAACGCCATTTTTTATGCCATCATGCCATTGATCAGCATTTTTTTTTTAAATGGTACTATATATCCCTTTTACTGCTTGCTAGAAAAAAATTTCCCTGAACATATGGGTGGGATTATGCATGAGGGTGGGACCACGCCGGTCCACCATGGTACATCATACCCATCTGTAAGCCACTACTCTAATAGTACACTCCATCTACTATTATGGGAGGCTATTTGACTTATTTCCTAACTGCAATTACTCTGTCTTCTTCTCAAACACTTTTATCCTTGTTTAACAACATAAAAGGACTCAATGGCTTTCTTCACGCTTGCATCTAAAAATATATCGTTTTGCCAAAGATGGTTTATTTTTGAAGAAGTGAAAATCTTCATCTAACTCCCTAAACAGATAGTTTGATAATTTATACTGAAATAATATTTATGTCATCATTCATACCAGACCCTCGTTTGGTTCCAAAATTCACTGGTAAAATGGCACCCCCACATTAAATTGCTTGACTGTTTTTCCCTACTTATCTTACAAAACGCACATCTATATGTATCCTTCATACCAATTTGACATAAAACTCTTGTTGGCAGTATATTATGTATACATCTAACTTGAAAATATCTTGTGTATGTGTCCATTGAACAACAAAGCCATGGAATAAACATGCCTTCCCATTCACATCTAGTATAGCACCAGCACAATCAACCTCAGCTTAGCATTCCAATACCCCTGAGCATTGGTGTTACTTGCTTTCTGATCTTTTCATATACCAATTTGCATACCCTCTTTGGTGCTCATAATCTCATCAACAGCTGGTCCATCCACCTGGCTGTTGTCATTCTTTGTAAACAGAATAGTTGTCAATTTCATTCTTAATTCTGTGTGAACTGTTTTTACAAGACCAAAATATTGGTCACAAAATTACAACTAACTTTTGGATATTTCCTAATAACTCATTAAAACTCATTATATGGTCTTTATGAATTATATCGATACAAAATTACATATTATCACTACATTCTTAAAAAATGACTTTATGCCCCACTTTATTTAGCATTATACCACACGACTTTATCTGTAACCTCAACTAGTCGTAAGTTCACCATCCCTTGAGTATATCTTTCAAGAAACTATTACATATTTTTCAAGTTCCCAATCATACGCACTATAAGGTTCACATTGCCATATCCAATCACCTCCATTTTGTTTATTTCTTTTTTCAAGAAGATTTCCATTTTCCCTTTATTTCTTGTATCTAAAAACCTTTCACCCAGGAAATTTTTATAGCATCTCTAAATCATAAAGATTGGGTTTCCATTTTTCAAACCACCAATTTTCAATATTATTACATACAGAGTGTGCCGATATTTATCAGGTTTTCCATTCCAATAAACTTAAAGAGTATTTGTCTCAACCTTTTTTAAAAAAACTATCATGAGGATTTGAATAAACAGACAACAATATGTGAGCTGTGAAATAACAAGGGATTTATCAACTGTCACTCTTCCAATCGGGGTTAAACCCCTGAGTGACCACCTGTTTTAGGATATTATTATTTTTCTTCAGCTTAACCTCAACTTCATCAACAATTCTGTTTATCCATAGATATGTTAACCCCAAGAAATTTAACAGGGCCCTTGGTCCAGCTAAAGTTCCGATCCAAAAGTGAGATAATTCTCATCATTCTTCAATCTCAATTTTCATAGCAGATGATTTTAATAATTAACACTAGGCCCGAGATTCACCAAAGTTTTTATAATTCTCAATACAGTTAATAAGACTTTCGAGATCCGTCTAAAATGATTGTGGGTATCATCTGCATATTGGGTTTTTACAACTTTTTCATTAATTTGGAAGCCCTTTATATCCTATTTTTTACGACTGCTATAGGCCAATTCTGGCACATAAATAAAAACGTAACAGCTCAACGGGCAACCTATACGAAGACTACGAGTCAGTTTAAAGTAGCTAGAACATAATCCCATATTTGTGACACAACTGTAATATTGTATAAAAAAGTGATTCCATTTCTTTATTCCCATCACCATCCAAACAATCGAAGCATTCCTGACAACTTCCATTCTAAGTTTCATAGGCGTTTTCAAATCTAAAAATAACGTAACCCTGGAAAGATCTTATTTTTCAGCATATTCCATATATCTCAAATTAATCTAACATTTTCACCCAATCTACCGATTGGACAAAAAAACAGTTTGATCATTAGATATAAGTAGTTCTAGTACCTTTTTAAGTCTATTAGCTATAGCTGTGATGCATTTTATAGTCTGTATTGAGTAAACTAATGGGTCTCCAGTTTTTTAATAAATTAAATTTTACCTTCTTTCGAATTATGTTATTAACTCCCTCATGCTCATCTGTCAACCGCCTTTTCACAAAATAAGTAAAACATTCACAACAATTTGACCAATTTGTTCAAAAAATTCATAAATTCCATAGGATACCCATCACACCCAGGCTTTTTTTGCCACGCTTCATATCTTTAACCACCTGTGTACATTCTTGTAGTTGTCAATAAACCCTCACATGCAATCTTATCACCTGCAGATCCTTTAGGAATGTCATCATGTTATACCTAAAATTTTAAAATCCATCTTTCTGTCCTCATGCCATTCATATGAATACAAACTGGAATAAAATTTCACCTCTTCCTTTAAATATTTTGATTACCAGTAATTATAGAGCCATCATCAGTAACAATCTTTTTTATTACCTTTGTGTAAGCTGAGTTTTTTCTTGAATTAAAAAGAACTTTGAATTCTTTTCACCAAATTCAATTTTGTCTGCTTCGAACGAATTATTGCCCCTTTAATACGATCATCATAAATTTTACTAACTTGCTTCTTCATTTCAATTTCCCCACTTCAAAATATTGTTCACTTGATTACTCACTCTCCGTTCATTTATTTACCTTCAAGATTATCCTCAATTTCCTTTGATTCTTTACACTTCCAACTCAGTACTTAATAGTATCACCTCTGATCAACACATTTTTAGTTTCCCCATAAAGTGTCAGGACGTGCACCAGTATTCTCTCTTATAATATTATCGATAGATGTACGCACCATTTCTGTATATAATCAGGGTCATCTAAAAGGGAAGCATTGAACTTCCACATTCCTTTACCATGGCCTCCATCCCACTTCTGCAATTTTAAAGTTACCTTTGAAATGATCTGATTTAAACATGACTTATTTTCATATCAGTAACATTGCCTTCAAATTATCACTATTAAAAAATAATCCGTCCTACACATAATTGGCGGCTTATCATTTGACCTCCACGTAAACTGAAATTTCCCAGGCTTATTCTGGCGCTAAATACACAAGATTTCGTTTTGCCACTTAGCTTTAATATTTCGGCTTGGGCTTTTAAAGTTTGTATGCTTACGGCCAACCCTTTTATAGATATAAATCACAACACACTTGAAATCGCCACCATACATAATCCTATCACAATGAAATTATCGAGTGTCTTTATCAATTTTGACAAACCACTCATGACAATCAGTGGTTTGGACATAAACATGATTATTGTATAAACAACTCCAATATTTTCCATCATAATTATAAACGCCCTTTCACATCTTCAATACATTTAAGAATATTATAATCAAAATTTGTGTTATAAATACAATCTCTGATCCTCTACTATTAGTCGTTCCATGGCTACCTAGAGCAGTTGAACCCCATTCACTATTCCATGTGCCGGACGTCAGAGGATATACTGTGTGTTTTCTTGTAACAATAATGCTAATAATTTTTCTTCTTCAACCATGTAAACACTGGGCCGCCCGTTTCTTACCATCTCTTAAGCCTTTAACATTAAAGTGCCACTTTTAGTTCACTCATTTAAAATATAAGATTATAAATTGAACATACTGCAATTCTAAGATATACTCATGTCTACCACATATAATTGGCATGTGTGTCGCACATAATTCTATAACAAAAGAACATTGAATACCGTACATGTAAAAAAAGCACGAAAAAAAGTAAAGTCCGATGCAGGCTTAAGATGGTAAACCATACTGCATAACCACATTTCAAGGAATGTACACTGTATTATATATCTTTTCACCTGCATGCGTTCGGCGAATTCAGCACTAAATAAATTGCCAATCTAATTTGCTTAAATGTCTTTTGCTTCCCCCGCTTACTGTTCCATCTGGCTCAAGAACTCTCAAGTAGGAGGGGTAGTTCCCATAACTTTTCTTTCCAGATTTTCTTGGAGAATACTTTTGCGGTGCTTCCACAGTTTTGGCCCTTTTCATGTTGGCCATATGGGAGTTACATCTTCTGCGATCACAGCTTGACTTTGAACGGACCTGGGTATTGTTAGTCTTTAGCATTTTTGCTGCACGAAGGACAGTTTGACGATCGCGGTATGATTGAACAAGCAGCATGAATTGGTCTAGGCTTTGACCGGTGCGCAGCCAATTAGCTTGGGTGATGGGGTTCTGTGGGCTCTTTCAATAGCAATTTCATCACCATGGCAGGTTACGATTCTGAGTAAATTTGCTTAATACGATTTAGAACATTTATATCACCTGCCTTTCAGCCGCTCTTCCTTCTGGAACATTGAAAGAAAACTAAATTGTTCCTCCTTGCCCTATTTGCCAAATCCTCACCCTGGGGTTCGTTTTTTAGAACAAATGCAGATTTGTCCATTTTTCCTCAACAAAGTGTCAATCCTAGCCCGACGCAAAGGTAGCTTCATCCGCTTCCAAACCTGGCCACTTTGTCCTATTATGAGCCCAAATCTTTCTCGTATAAACTTTCAAACATCATTTATTGTGTCCAAAATATCCTTTTTAAGCCTCTTGAGATGCGTCCCATTTTCTTTTTAGTCTCCAGGGCTTCTTCGTCGGCTTCCCAACTTCGGCAGTCTCTCTCTTCGCTTACTACCGCGTCACTTCTTATTCTTCTATACTTGTCCCAAATTTTCCTACCGCTGTTTAAAGGCATATTATAACGCGCCCAGGTATTCCTCAGCTACATAATTCAGTTTGTGAACAAAACCCTCCAAATTCAATGAAATTTGGCGAGATTTTCGTAGCGCTGTGGGTTTCGCCACTCTACTCCTCGTTGAGGCATGCCCAGTCAACCAATTGTCCATTTTTTAGCCATATCTGTTTTTTAAATCTCTCGTTGCACATTTAACTTGATTTTAATTTACCCCTGTACTAACGGCGTTTCACAGTTTGCTAACTTGCAGAGGAGAAGCAGGGGTCCGTAAATTCGGGCCCCGTCTTTTCTTGCCGTCTTGGCTCTTACTAACCAACACCACAAAACATTTCAGCATTAAATACCTCCGCGAGTCGATTTTCTCACCACACTGCACTAACACCACGATTTTTTCTAACCATAATGATTGCAAAAGGTTAGTTGTACTATCTTGCAGCATATTTTAAGAGATTATAGGTTATATACAACAGAATACATAAAAAGGTTGATTTCATTTGCACAGAGTCGAATTTTTAAGGATGCTTCAATTTGGATAAAAAATACGGTCAGATTTTTGATGGAGCGCATAGATAAGGACTGGCATTATATCTGGTAAATATGTTAAGTTGTCCAAAAACAAAGTAGATCATGGATCCATAATAAAAAGGTGGAGACAAGAGACAAATATTGATTAAATAAAATTAATACATCTGCTATCTTTACCATATCAGTGTGAGTCAAATATTGTTCCCCAAAACTATCCTGATTTTGTCTTGTCAAACTGTGCAAGGTAGTTCTTAAAAATTGTACATAGTTCAAAAAGTAACATTTAAAGCGCTTTCACAGGAATTTTGAATTTTCATTTTGGTCAGGCAATCAATATCTTGCACTCATTTAAATAAAGGCCCTCAGATTTGCCTTTGTACCAGTTATATTGTTTGGTAATGAAGCACAAGTTAAAAGTGGGAGGATACCTAATGTGTGCTACACACTCTGGTGAAATAAATGGTAATAAAGCACCCAATGAGATAAAACACAGGCCAGTTATTACGTTGGGATTAATGCAACAACAAGTGCAATATATTTTGACTGTTGTTTAGAATCTAAAGGTTGGAGCATGCACTCGTTTTTAACTATTTACTAAGGCAAAAACAAAAGATATTGAAAAATAACACCAAAACCAGGTTTCAATTTTAAGTGGTTACCCTTAGTGGGCTATCTAACCTAAGGTCAAAAGTCAGACTTTTTTTTTGACAATTTTCTTTCGTGATAAATAGTAATAATTTGGTGCTCACTTTGGTGAATAAATGCAACAAACAAAGAAAGTTCTGTGCTATCGTGTTTTGTGGATCCTGTGTGGTGGAATTACACGTTAACATGTTTAGGCCTACTCATCTTCTATGGCTTACTGTACTAAATTTGTACACGCGCATTTCGGGAGCCCTGTTAAAATTGAGGCCATAACTTGAAAATAAAAGCATGAATCTCAGGATTTTTGACATTGTGATTAAGAAGTAATTATTTGTTAATATAAAGTTATAATAATATTCTAAAAGATACAATATTTTGAATATTTTTTTCAGCGGGGGGAACAGCAGTTTACTCACACTGTATAGCAGCAAATCAGTTTGAAGCCGTTAAACCAAATACGCAAATGTAGCGCGAGTGGATTGAAAATGTCTAATTGCACTCCGCGGAAATGGAATGTTGCTTTCGAATTGCTACGCGCCGGGCAGGGACTGATTTATTTTCTCAGTGGGTTGCTTTTAATCTATGATAAATTAATTTTTTTAAAACTACTGTTTATTCCTAATTAAGGTAAAAACATTTTTGTTTCTGTCGTGTATGAATTAGGGTAATAACTGCGCATTTACTTTGCCTGAAAAATGGGACAAATCAATGCACTTACACTGAATTTTGATGCTTTCCAATGCACCTCCGCTTTAGACGCATCAAAATCTCAGTGCGCGTGCATTTTTGGGGGGATTTGTCCCATTTTTCTTGCACGAGTAAATGCGCAGTTTATTTTACTATAATTAATATTATTGCCATGAGTCAATTAACTTGGCCCCACTTTAACAAATATTGTTTTAATTGTTACAAATTGCCACATACTCTAAAATTGTCAAAAGAGCGATGTTTAGTGAACATAGAGCGTGTTCGTGTGGACGAGTAGTAATTTGTTCTTGCCATTTTGTTGTATGTTGTCGAATTTGTTGTCGAATATCTTGTGGATATTTGTTTATAGTAACAATAAACAAATAAAAATTGATTAATACGAATAAAAGAATAAAGTTTAGTAAAAAAAGCAGATGACAATCAAATCAAATTTATAATGAAATTTAGGTTTTTGAACAAACGCCACCAGTTCATACCAAATGAGTGAAAGCCTTATTTACTATCGATTACAATTCCAATTTTATCTGAAATAAATGCACAACTGATTAATAATATGAAGAGCTAATTATCCAAAGGGACTTAATCCACTTGTGGCTTTTAAATTATTATTTAACAAAGGCAAAATGAAACTACCACTACAATATAACTTAATCTATTTGTAGGAAAGAATTATACCCAGTTAAGTTAAAATAAGATTATATGATAAACCTTATATGTAACCTCAAGACTTTCTTCATAAAGAATTAAATCTTCAACCTTCTTATTTTAAGTTCTGAAAATACCCATGGCTTTTGTTAAACTTTATGACTCCCCTTTTTCATGAGGTAGCACCAAAACATGTGATGAGTACTATTGAAGTCCTGTCTCATTGCTTCATAGCCACAGGATACTTTGTTATGCACTCAATACCCACCATATCGAAACCCTTTAATACAACCATTATCAAAGAGACACGAGGAAACTTTATAATTGATTGGTTGTGAAACTACCGGAAACGTTTTGAAAAATTTTTGAATAAACTGAAAAGAAAACCAAAAAAACATTATTTTGAAATTGGTATTCTGTTCTAACCAGCCCATCTAGAAAAGCATACTAAATCTTTTATACATAAAGAGTTAAAAAGCGACGGAGTTGTGCTTTTTCACTTCAGGTATGATTTAGTAGATTGGTAAGCATTCTAAACATGTAACAAAAGTTTTGAAAAAAATGGAGTGCATTTTTGGGGGGATGGGGTAAATGGAAATGTCCTCGTTATCTCTTGATGTTGTAATATAGGTATATACATGAGGTAAATCTTGTTACAGATGGATAGTATAGATAACGTGGTTAAACGGACTAATCGTGATTTGCTTAATCAGAAAAATCGAAAAAATCTTCAAAATAAGATTTGTGCATGTCATGATAACAAGTAGAGTTATCCTAACACACCCTGCAAGTGATAAGGTTGGGAAACAGCCTATAAGGCAAAATGGATATTTTAGTCATTACCGACCGAGGACACTTACACAACAACAATTGAATATCGATTCGTATCTTTGAACATTATGAGATCTACAGACTTATATTTAATTTTCAAGCTATTCTTGCAAGTTCACTATTTTTTATCTTTCGGGAGAATCACTGATAGTGACGTAATGAAATTAATCCATTGTTGACAATAAGCTTTTCCGTGGTTTTGGTTTTATTAAATTTGCCAAATTTGTTGAGTAATTCTGGAAAATAAAGTTGGCCCAACCAGTAGTTAAAGTATTTTTCCATACTTATTGGGTCAATTAATGAAAGTTGGCCCACCCAGAATATCTTATTTACCTCACTGCATTTTAGTCATGCACTTGTGATTAAAAATATTTCTCACGGGAAAAATTCTAGTGTTTTGTAATTATATTGTGCAAGAGGTTAACTAATCCCAAAAATGCTTTAAATTTAGAAAAATGAGTCAAATTGGTTTATGCTTTTGTGATCTTCAGATTGCAAAAACAGGTAGTGTCCAATGATGTATTAATTAAGATGATGCAATTCATTTGTGTGTGATTCAATTGGCCAGTGTTTAGACTTATGTTTATGCATGATGATGTGTAATATTATTTTAAGTATTGAAAAATATAGGGCATAAGGAGCTTTGCAAATTTGAAACTTTGCCAGCAGAATTTATCTTCAGAGATGGTGTTGGTGCAGTCCACGGTGCTGAGATTTTGGGTACCACAGGAGCTTTAAAGCTGAACGTCTGCTGTCTTTTTGCAGCCAAAAGCGTGTTTTGAAACAAAAATACAGTTTGTGGTCCTAAAACGGGTTGCATTTTTCGACGGACACACTATAGGTGGTACCATTTGGATTACGCAGGGAATTAGTGTGTTCGATGGACAAACACCGTACGTCTTGAACAGCGGGACAAAAATTATCTCAAGACTGAGAAAAGTTTCCCATGTTGTTTTCATAACCGAAATTATTCTCTTTTTAAGCTATTTTGTTAAGTTAAGTCAAAATGGGTGTTGCCCACAGAATCGAATCGCGTGTATAGCCCAAGAGCGTAACCGATTTCTTGTTCACATCTCTCGCGTCGTCCTTGTTGTTGCACAACCATGTTCTCGCTTATTAACTGTTGAAATGCGCAAAAAGCGCACACACACATAAAAATGGTAGTCATTTATTGCATTTCCCTAATTGTTTCATTGCCTGATCGGCCGATTTTTGAGCAGTAAGTAAGGATGCGAAAACCAATCGATGGGAGAAAATAGGCCTCTAAAAAGATTCCGGCATTCTAATGCACAAAAAGGTCACACCCTGTGACACCCTGTTAATTTTGCACCAGAAAGAGCATTTTGAGGCGGGGGGGGGGGGGCGGGGGGCCACTGTATTCAAGGTGGATATGATGGTTGAACAAGAAAAAGCGTTAAAAAAGGTTGTATTTTTTCCAACAGGCGATGTAAGCGCGTACCATTGTTTAGGGTAGGTAGTAAAACATTATTTGGACACATTCAAATCAAAGGAATTAAACCACTTTTTGTTGGTTCCTTCTATAGACCACAGTCTACTGACACTAACTACGTACTCGAAAATCCAAAAAGCAAGATTGGAAAAAATTCCAACACATTCTTACATTCATGCCTTCTGGGTGATTTAATTGGCCAGATATTCGACTGGCTAAAATCAATTTATCCCAGTGGCAGATATGCATCCATTAGCAAATTATTGCTCAGCATAAACCAGGAATTTAGGCCTCCACAGATGGTCATGGAGCCCACCAGAGAGAATAAACATTTGGATTTATTATTAACACTCAATCATCTTTGGTTCATATGTGTGGAGGAGGTCCATAGGCTGGCATCAGCGACCACAACATAGTTATTGTGAATGCCGACCTTCGTCCAGTGAAAACGAGACCTACCCCTCGTAAGATCTATCTGAATAAGAAAGGCAATATGACAAGGATGAGTGAGGACCTTGATAACCTGAATGAGCAACTGGACTCAGATTTTGTTAACAAAACACAATCTGTTAAGACTATGGAATTTGTGTAGCAACACTCTTCAAAAGTCTGGTTTGAGCAAATATTCTTCTAAAATGACATCTTCTAGGTTCTCCCTGCCGTGGGTTACGCCACAAACTCGGCCGTAAATTTAAGGAGAAGACAGCGTAGTTATAACAAAGCTAAAAGATCCGGTAACCAGAAGGATAGAGAAACTTCAGAAAAGATCCGCAGCAGATCTACAGGGATATACGTAGAGACTATCGTCGACACGTTTCTGAAGTTGTTGGCGGAAGCTTAGAATCAAACAACTCCAAGCCATTCTGGAAATTTATCAAGGCTAAAAAACAGCATACTTTTGGTATAGCCCCTCTTAATACCACAGATGGGAGGATTGCGACATCTTGCGAACGACAAAACCGAGGACACTAAATCAACAATTTCAATCAGTGTTTTATACTGAAAAAAACACTCGCTCCTTCCGCAGCTAGATAAAAACTCTTCTGGCCCCAGTATCCAGCGATTACTGTTAAACGAAGAAGGGAGTCAAGGATTGTTGCATCAGTGAAATTAACCAAAGCTACTGGCCCAAGACCAGGTATCGCAAGTTATTGAAAGAATGCAGCGACTCCATTTGCCACCAGTTTACAAAAATCTTTTAAAATCCCTTAGATCTGGATCTCGCCCGATGAGTGGTGCAATAGATCTATTACTCCGATTTCCAAAAAGGGTGACAAAGCCATCCAGCCAACTACCTTCCGGTTATCGATGACCTCATCATTTAAAATGTTTATTATTATTTATTTATTAGATCTTGTTTTGCCTGGGGAGAACCAATCAGTTGACGGACAGTTTTTCAGGGGTGCCCAGGGGGCAAACATAAAATACATTCAATTGGTACAGACATTGAAAATAGCCATCTTAAAGGATTAAAATGGATATAAAAATGACCACTCTTAAAATACATACCAAGAAAACCACTTCAAAATTAAAAAAAACAACATATCAAACGTAAGTCTATGTATATATGATAAAAACATAAGAATAAAATTACAATATAATTTTTTAACAATTACACAGCGTAGCTGGGATAGGAGTTTGCAGTGGTTGGGAGTTTGGTGAAGGCTTTGCTGAAGCTCCCCTGAAAGTGAATTTTCTACTTTCAGAAGTGTTTGCGACAAGGACGTGTTTTTAAAACCAAATTACCCTGGTACCAGCATCATCTGCTATAATTATGAGTATTAGAGACTCTATTAAAAATATTGCCAAAAACCCAAAATTGGAGTAAATGCCAGTGAGACTTTTATAAACCATAATGTTGAGGTGAGTCAAACGGGAACGATCACATAGTTTTTCCCATCCCAATCTTTTAAGTAAAACATTCAAGTTGGACAACGACGGGGGGGAGTCCAAGAACAATCTTGCCAGCAGTATTTTGAAGACACATTAAGTTGAGACAAGATTTATTGCTGGCATTAACCCCACACTACTCACAATAATCAAATGAGGAATAAGTAAAGTTTATACAACATGACAAGAGTTTTTGTAGGCCACAATACATTCCTAACCCTTCTTAGGAGACCAATACGATTGTTGACGTTTTAGAGAACAACTTTGTCAATATTAAACACTCAGTAAAGAGAGGGTCGAGCCCAAACACCAAGGTATTTAAAATGGTCAATTGTTCTAGGGACTCGCCTGCAACTTGAATGTTGTGAGCTATCTGGAATACGACAAATTGTTGATGGAGTGCAAAAAGCATGGATTGGTTTTTTAAACATAAGGTGAGATAATTGACTTGGAGCCACCTAACAACATAAGAGAATTTTGTATTCAAGATTCTGTTAATTGTATCGACTGTCCTACCCCTACAAAATAGCAGTGTCTTCTTGCATATAGATAACTTGCAGCAACACTCTTTAAGATGGATGGCAAGTCATTGATTGTAAATTGTAAAAGGAGGAGGGCACAAAGGAACAAATGGACCCTGAGGGACCCAAACTTGACAGGAGCCTTACTAGATATATGATCATTTCTCTGGTAAATTGAAAACGTCGGATATAAATAGGAAAAGAACCATTCAAGTTCCCGTCCGTGCACTCCAATACATGCAAGCTTGTTTAATAAGGCACTCCGTGGTACCGTATCGAGGCTTTTTTTAGGTCAAGGAAAACAGCACCAGTTAAGTATGCCTCACTCATGTTACTCAAACGAGATAGTCGCAAACCTCGACAAGGCAAGTTTGTGTGGAGTGTTTAGGTCTGAACCGGAATTGGTTGGGAGACATAATATGTTGATGCTCAATATGAATTGTAAACTGAGTGTGAACAATTTTTCGAAAAACTTTCATGCAAGCTGGTATAACAGAGATATGTCTGTAGTACTTGTGTCCATTGGCTCACATTCCTTATAAATAGGCGAAACACGGCTTACCTTCCATGCCGATGGAACTATGCCAGAAGAAAGAACCACGTCATTATAGAGGCCAAAGCTGATGCCAGGTGATCGTGAAGATCTTGAGGAGCTTAGGCTGGATGTTATCAAGCCCTGTGGCCTTACCTCCATCAAGACTACTTAGAAATTTGATACCTCCTCGGCAGTAATTCTAGTGAAAGGAAAAACTGTGCCCGCCTTGGAACATTGTTCCATTGGCATGGTTGGTCCGATCCATTGTCACTGGAATGGCTTCGGCAAGCTTTTTACCTATGTTCGAAAAAAAAGTATTAAAACTCATTGGCAATGAAAACGTCATCATTAATTACATTGTCATGCGGCCTTGACACTGTGGATGGGAGAATGTGACTACGGGAAAAAGAACAGTTTTAACTGTTTTCCATAATTTCCGAGAGTGCCAGCCTCTCTAATTGAGCATTCTAAGTATTCCTCTTAAGTTCTTAGCCAAGTTGTAAGTTGTTTCTAGTTGCCTTAAACACCTGCCAGTCTTTTGCCGATTTGGACTTTTGGGCACAATTAGACTTGATGTGTGACGAAGATCTTTGTCTAAGGGAAAGGTACCTCATCATCAAACCAGGGTGGGGTTTGTTTGGATTTTCATATTTGTAAAGGGGGATGCTTGTCAACCGATTGGGAATAAAAAGACACTCAAAAATACTCCAAGCAGTGATTAGGATCATCAGATACCTCAATGGTGTTCCATGGCACTTTGGTAAGATCATCTAGAAAACTATTGGAAATAAATTACGATACGATCTGGCGTTTGTTATCTACGAGCCCGGCCCCTAACAGGGTTTACAACTTCTCTACAGGCATAAACCAGACAATGGTCGCTGAAAGAGAACACAGTTAGCCACCATGATTAGCAAAGAATTCAGGACGGGAAGTCCAAACATGACAACAGGTTTTGGTAAATTGAGTTTTTCTGTAGGAACCTTTAGGACTTGGGTTAAATGATGTTGTGTAAACATAATGGAGCTAAGTTTTCCAAATTCCATCATTTGGCTTTGACCATCACAATGAAGTCTCACCTATACAAAAGATTTCAGCAGTGTTTTTGATTGCTAGACTAAGACAATCAACTTCAGTAAGCACAAAGTATTTAAAATCAACGCCTGGGAAGGAGGAAAATAGAAATTACAAGAAACCCCTTCTCCCCCTTGTCAAGTTCAGGCTAGTAGAAGCAGGAAAGAAAGTGTCCAAAGCACGAATCACTGAGGAGGAACTTCCATCTGATGAGCCAGATGACAGTGACACTGAACCTCTGACAGGAATCCTCATATATCTGCAAATGAGTATGCTTCTGAAAAACCACAGTACTCAGCTAAGGCTGTGGTCACCCTCACCAAACCAGAGCAAACAGAGTGGGGCAAAGAGGAAGCAGAAGGGTAGAAAGAGAAGGAAGGCAGAGAAGAAAGAGAGGCAAGCGATGTAAAATGCATGAAACTGCAGGAAACTATAAACATCCATAGAGTAAATGTTATGCAGTCAATGTAAATATGAAAGTACTGTGTCATGGTCAAATATGGTGCACCATGTTGCACATTATATAATTTAAACAATCATAGAAAAAATGTTTTTAAAAAATATTGTATTATACTATTGGAAACTATGCCTGTGAAGGTAGATCTAAAAAATCTCATGAATACTGACAAAACATGCATTAACTTAGTCTCTCTTAATGTTAGAGGTCTAAGAAACAAACAAACATGTGAATATTATCAAATATTTGGATTGTAAACAGAGAAAGCGATATTTGTCTCCACACCAGAGAATTTTTTAGACAAAAGATTAGAAAAAGAAAAACCTTATTAAGCATGAGTGGAATGTTGAAAATGTCTAGTTCTTTTGGCTCTGCACCATAGCAGAGGCGTGTCGATAATTTATAAAAAGAGTCTAGATTTAAAAGTCATAAATCAATGTATTGCTGAAGACGGCAGAAACAGACAGAGAAAAATTTTGTTAAATCTAGAAAATCAAGAGACCCCTTTTACTTAATTAAATTTATATGCACACCACCATATAAAAAATAGGAACTTTCTTCAAGAAAAACATTAATTTTGGAAGTAAGAAGAAATGCACGACATTCTTTGGTATATTGGAGGTGATTTAACTGGGGTGCAGATTAAGTAACAGAACAATGAATAGAAAAAAATAAAATGTTGATTGAAAGAATTTGTGAAAAAATAAATGAAACAATTGTAAATTGGTGGGATGTCTGGCGAAAAATTGGCCTCCCAATAGAAAACAATTTACATGGCGTCCAACTCTCACTAAATTTACACTCAGGTTGGACTACTGGTTGATACAAAAACTTAAGTAGTAAGGTTGAGACTACAGTATAAGACCATCCATAACACTGATCATAACGCCTGTATAGCTAGGAACTTAAGGTTGGTCAAAAGTAAAAAATGGTCCTGTTATTGGTAAGTCAACTCTACGCTTTGAATGAACAGAACTTACAAATTAAAACTAACAATAATTATAATGAAGCGAGTGCATTAAAGAATGTAAAAACGTCAAAATTGTCGAAACAACTTACTTGGGGAAAGGAAAAAAAAATAAAAGGTAAAATAAAATTAAGGAAATTACCAATAGGGTACTGTTAATCAAAAGCGAATGTAAAAAGGTATATCTTGAATTGGAAAAAGATTTGTAAATACTTTAGAAGAAAGAAAAAATTTGATGAAGGGGTGAGTGAGTCAAATCTTAAAAACTTCATTTATAGAATAAAAAAGAGACTGGAAAAAGTTATAAAAAGAAATGACCGAAAGGTTGAATATTAAGATCTCGTAGTAAAATGGCAGAAGAAGGAGGAGAGCACAAATTGAAAGTATTTTATGGGATTAGAGAAAAATAAACAACCGTTAAAAATTCAATCGTAGGTAGAACGCAAATCAAAACCAGGAAAACGAATATTACAAATACTGATGGACTGCTTAATGAAATAATGTTGATTATTATTCTAAGCTCTACACCTCCAAACAAACATCAATAAACAAATGTTAATAGGTATGTTAGCAATCCAGAAGCAGTCGACCTAATGGATGAGACGGTTTAGGGAGGGGTCCATGACCATGGATGAGTGTGTACCAAGTATAGTACCAATTTAAAGATAATAAGTCTCCTGGCTGTGATGGCCTAACGCCAGAAAATTCTAAAAACACTTGGAGATGTTTGTCAAAGAACACTGTTTGTTCACTTAATGAGAGTTTTTTGACGGGTGCAAATGTCCTTCTCACAAAGACGAGGGCATTAAAATTTATTATAAGAAAATGGGAGAAAAATAACTGGAACAACTATATAAGACCCATAACTTGTTAAATTAGTGCTTAGTAAAATTATGTAAAGCTGTCCTTCAATGAGAGTGTCAAAGCGTCTCAGAATAGATTAGCGAAGATCAAATGCGGGGGTACATTAAAGGTAGTTGTATTGTAAATTTTAAAAAAAAACATTAGACTCATTGAAGATGTATTTAACCCATTTTGTAATGAAACATGAAAATGAAAAACGATGTGCCATTCTTTTTATAGATTTTCATAAGGCTTTCGATTACATTGAGTTGCCATTCTTAGTGAAATGTCTTGAAAAGTTGGATTTTGGAGAAGAAGAAACTTTTGGTGAAACGTGGGTGAAAAACCATTTACATAATTAATAGTTGATAGCATGAATGGATGGTTATTCTAAGTCTTTGATATTAATCGAGGTATAAGACAAGGTTGTCCCCTTATCCTGCACTTTGGTTAATTTTATTGCGGCAGAATTCATGTCTTTGAATATAAAAAACAACCAACATATTAATTAAAGGCTTACGGTCAATAATAAATCCAGATTTGAGATCAAAATTGCGCAAATGGATGATGACACTACCATTTTCGTTGATAATATGTCTTCGTTCATCAACGTGCTAAACGAAAATTGATTAGAATTTAGCGCTTGTATATGGAATCAAAATGAATAAAACAAAAACAAGAAAGGTGTTATTAGGCAAAAAATTTTTGATACATACCTATTAACAATAAAATGCAATCCAAGTGACAAATGACTGTTAAAGCCTTGAATATATTTTGGGAAAAATGTCGTCAAATTACAAATTGAATTGGAGTCCGAAATTAACCAACCTACAAAACGTTCTAAACCGTTGCAAAACAAGAAAAATTAACGTTTACTATGGAAGAATTGCAATAATAAAAAACCTCTTGCTATAGCACAAATTTTGTACAATGCAGCATGTCATTTAACATACCCCGAATACGTTATTAAAAAGGTTTAAATAACTGATTCACAATTTTTTGTGGGGTTCTAGCAGAGAAAAAAGTTTCAAAGAAGGAGGTTTCAAACAAATGAAAAGAAGGGGGCTTTACAATGATAGACGTCGGATGTCAAGTTAATGCTTTTACAAATAAAGTGGATATCTAGAATGTTAGAGAATGATAATGGAATCTGCGATAAAAATCATAAAAAAACTTTTGAACAAATGGTTGGAATTAACATTTCTGCTAGAGCTCGATGCAAAAGCACCGATTAGTCATAATTTTCAGACCAAGGGAAAATTCCCATTTATATTACGATATTATAAACACATGGTACTTATGGATGAAAAACGATTGTGATAATGTTATCGAATGAAAATTGATATATCTGGGGGAAATAAACGTATTCGACACAATGGAAAAAAAGTTTACTTTTCTAAAAGACACTGGATTAAAGCAGGAATTGTTAAGTTCTAAAACATGAACAGATAATCGATTATTTTCTTGTCTGAAATTTCGATAAAATGTTTGTTCAACAAACATGTTGACATGCATAAGTTCTTACCCGTCGCTATTCACCGACCGAAATAAAACGCTCGTATTTAAAATGAAGAAAACTTAGTATACTGACAAAAAGTCACGTACTATGTTTAATGGTAATCGAATGACACACCACGTCAGTAAGCTTCTCATAAGATGTATAACATGTTTAATGAGACAACAGCGAATGTCCCAAGTGTATACAATATTGGGGAAAAACAGGTTAACCACAGATCATTGGTTAAGTCATTTACTTTTAGTACATAGAAAACGAAAATAAATAATAAAAGGGACAATTTCACTGTTAATATCTGTTAACCAAATTGTTGTAAAAAAGAAATTACATAAAAATGGAATCTAGCAATTAAATGTCGCAACTTCTGTAACAAATAGATGATATGATCATTTTTTTGTAAAATGTAAATACAATGCATCATTTGGTCTGAAATTTGAAAATATATAATTCAAGTCAAAGAACTAAGCCCCCCAATTTCAAATATCTCTTGACAAAATTGTACTTGGGGCTGCGAAACATTGAACAAAAGAACAGAAATTATTGACATTTATCAATATCCTGATGGAGCTAGCTGCGTTTTTATTTACAAAGCAAAAAGCATTTATAATGATACAAAAAAAAAAAACACCAATCACCCTATATTTGGATGCAGGAAATCAAAAAGTTTATGATATTGTGACCAAATCGTCCAAAACACCACGAGTTAGATTTCAGTACAATGAATGCGAGATTAAAATGATATTGGAATATTAATTAACATGCTCAGTATGTAAAAACAAGAAATGTGTGAAGCTGAATTATCATAATGGATACTGCTATAAAAAATAGCTGAATTTGTTATGTAAAGTGTTTTATGATGAAAAAAACAATGTTGAAAAAAAAAGGCAATAGCTATACCTCTTTGAGGTGGAAAGATAAAAAGAAAAAAAAAAAAAAAAAAAAAAAAAAAAAAAAAAAAAAAAAACAAATTCAGTAAGCCACCGTTCAAGATCTGCAAAGAATTCGGTTCATATATTTGGTCCATAGACAATACCAGCAAGGATTGGGCGGGAGCAGGCAGGGTCCTTTCACCCAAAGAGTCTTGATTTTACCATGGGTGGACTGGATAGAGTGACCAAATTGGTGTCAAGCTTAGAGTGTACATACACAATGACACCACCATAGCGTCCGCCTATCCCTGTCGGTATATATTATTCTTGAATATGAAGCCAAGTTTATCATGCCATCACCAACCTAGCCATGTTTTTCGGGGTAATACCAATGTCTGGTTTTAGTTGTTCAGTAACTAAACAGTTTAACATGATCACTTTTAGGATTAATGATTGAATGTTCAAGTTAAGAACTTTAAGGAAAGCCCTTTTAAGTTTTAAAATCAAATCAAAATCATTGGATGAATGTTTAGAACACATCATCCCCATCACATATTGACCATTTTGTATAACCGGGGTCTTCTCTCTGATCTCCAGCATGGTTTCAGACGAAACAGATCTTGCGAATCTCAATTAGCTCTCACAATAGAATGACCTCGGCTAATCTGCTCGATTCTCGAGGCCACTGACCTGTGATATGGATTTTTCAAGGCCTTCGATAAGGTGCCCCATCAAAGGTTAATTCACAAGCTTCATCATATGGGTATCCATGGATCTCTTCACTCTCGGATTAGCTACTTTCTACCAAACGGGATCAAAGGTCGTCCTGGAAGGTCATCATTCATCTAGTGTACCATTAAATCTGATCACCACAAGGCACTGTCCTCGGGCCGCTTTTATTTTTAATATACTACATGACTTGCCTTCATCTTCAAATCAATGTGCGCCTTTTGCGTATGACTCTTCTTTATCGTCCAAATAAAATCTGACAAAGATCGCATCATTCTCCAAGAGGACCTAAATAAACTGGGTCAATTGGTAAAAGATTGGCAAATGGGTTTTCAAGTTCAACACACTAAGTGTTTTGTTATGCACATCACCAATCAAAGATCTCCATCAATACATCAGTATAAAATGGGTTACAAAGGCGCTGGAAATGGCCAATCATCATCCATTCACCTGGGATAGCGTTGTACGGAACTTATAATGGAATCATCATATTAGTACATCACCTCCAAAGCTTCCAGGATTTTTGGTCTTCTTCAACGCCACCTCTACGACTGCACCCCAAAGGTTAAGGAAACAGCTTATACTTCATTAGTTCGCCCGTGTTGGAATATTGTGGCAATGTGTGTGATCCCCACCATAAAACGGATAAAATGGCACTTGAGAGATTCAACGGAAGAGCTCGCTTCGTTACTGTGATTATATACGCTAGTCCACTTGTCACGTCTATGTTACAACAGCTTAAATTGAAGTCCCTAGAAGAAAGAACGTTCTGGGAGTCTTATGTTTTTTTCTTCTACAAAGTTATCAACAACCAAATACTGTCCACGAACAAACGACCAGTTTCCGCACAAGAGCACTCGAGTCATCACCAGGGTCCACTTTTCACGCATTCCCAGACAACGAAAGATTGCTACAAGAATTTCCTTTGGTTCCACGCACACACCTGACTGGAACCTTCTGCCCAGGTTAGTTAAAAATGTTTGCATCTTTTGACTGTTTCAAACAAGCCCTTGCCAATAGACCATCAGTGGACTTGATAACCCGTGTCACAACGTCATGCAAAAATGTAAATTGCGCCAGCCTACGCCTGCGGTTGTGGTATACCCGCTGCGGGGTGTTTACAGCAAGTACAACCAGAAACCGAGAACCATGGTGTCAAAAACAGCAAAATATGGAAAAATGGTATTTTTGATTTTTTTCTTAACCTAGAAATTCTGATGTATGTTTTGGTATATATCTTGGTTAATCGGGGATCAAATCATCCAAATATATGTAATCGAACTCTGAAGTAAAAGCAAAGCAAAGATAAAAGGGTATATTACCGATACAATGCCTTGCTTACTGTTCCCATGGTATCATACACGATAAACTACTTGTTTTCCGTAGGGTATTTTGTAGCTTGTTTTTAGTCGGCGAAAATCTTGTTTAGGGTGGATTTTTGAAAGTCCATGTTCACCATCATATCCAACTTTGAATACAAGTGCCCCCCCCCCCCCCCGGGATTTGAGGGAGAGTGGCAGCATGTTGCATCAGTTGTTGTTTTTTGTTGTTTCACTCACTGCAAACGAAATGTAAAATAGCCGCGTGTCTCATAAATATCATAAAAGACTCCAAATACGACGATATGCAAACCAAATATGTGGTGCCCAAACTAATGAATAATGAAGTGTTATGCTTATTATAATACTTTTTTGGGCACCTCGAATCTGGGTATGCTTTTTCAAGGAAGATGCGTTCATCTCGGAATACAATAGATCATTGGTGTTACCAACACCAACCTTTTACCTATTCAGTCTGAGAGCTAGTGTACTGTTTTTTAAAAAAATGGTATTTTTTAACTGTCCTGAAAATGCCTTAAAATTGCAAAAAATCGATTTATGACATGGCAATAAAATGTTTTTTTAATTTATAGTCATATTAGGTGATTTCATCCTAAGTACCCTTTTTAATTAAAAAAATGGTTGAAAATCGATTGTTTGACAGTGTAGAGCCATTGCTTATTAAGTCTGATTAGATTTTGTTAGCCAGATCGAACACACGCGAGCTGTGTGAACTGCGTTGCCAGAAGAACAAATCCGCACCATCGTTTCGCGATCCTATTGGTCGAATATGCGCCGACCTCCTCCGCGAGCTTGTTTGCGCTCACATTAGGTGTGCGTATCTCTGTGGCAATGTAATCTTTAAAATCCCACTGTCGGACTCTTCAAATATTTAATCCCTCTTGTGCTGACACCAAAGAACTTCACTGTGTGAATACTTTGCAAAATGCGATTACTGTTGCAACTATTTGGGAAACTGACGTAATTTCCAACATCATAAAATAAAATAACTTACAATGGCAATTTTGTGTTTATTTCAAAAGTTTAATCGTTTTTTGCGTCTTTTGTCCAATATATTTTAAATGATTTTATAATAAACCCCTAATAAAAAAAAATACAACCTAAATAACATCATAACTTTTTATTGCTGATTTGGATTACCTTAAGTAATGATCTTTTCACATTTTCTTTGGAAATGGACCCTTCCCCGGGGGTTTAACGGGAAAGAAAACACCTTGCTCACGGTCAAATCTTCAAAATAAAATGCCCTGGACCCACAGTCAGTACATGTTTGTAGGCATTCCTGGACGCGCACTTTGTTTCGCAGCTTTCTCTTAACGATTGTTTTTTGCTTCAATACACCCGTGCGAGGCTGTCCGGTACCATGGTCCCACTTTTTCATACTGGGCTCACATTCACCATCTGAAAAGAAAACTCGGAAGTCAATGAACGTATATTTTTCAGGTATGAAAATGTTTCATGTACTTGTTTACTTACTCTCTAATATTCTCTTGTCCTAATTTGCAATTTACATTCATTGCAATCTCATTGCCTCATTGTTTGCGTGATCGCAGCATGTATCCTCCGATGGAGGCACCAACTTACGACATTGTTCGATTGGAGTGATCGTGGTCGAGAAGGAATACCTCCCCATTAACTCCGATTTGCATTTCAGCTGAATAAGCCACACTTCAAAGAACTTCATGATATGATTTCAAGATCGGCAGATAAAAATGGCATGTCACGCGGCTCCATCAAGCATATCAGATTAGTTTGTAGAGTATACTACAATCTTCACTTGCAATGCTTCATCACAATTTTCTTTAGCCTTTCGTTTTTTGGATGCAAGAAATGTTAAACTTGAATCATGGGTGAAAACCGCTCAACAAGATGATAGAAGAAAGGCAGGACATGGACGACATGGAGACATTGGCCAAATTTTTTGTGCCGAAACACTGACTCTGGAACAACATTGCATAGGGAGTTGGGCGAAGTGTTCACACTCGAATACACTTAAGTGTTCCCAGGCTTTTTGGCGAGATTGTATATATTTTTAATGGTCCTCTTCGAGCGATAGATTGTTTATTTCAAGCCTCTGGAGCGGCCTTTCCGTAACCTGTGGCAGGTTTACCTGTATTACGAATATGAATTCAGCCTTTACGAACAAAAAGATCAAGTGAACAGTGTTCAGCCCGTCAGATAAACCTGGTTATGTTGGAAACATCTCCTTTGGAGAGAGAGAGCGAGACAAAAAACACACACCACCACACCAACCACCAACTGAAACTACGTAAGCGAAATAATCAATGGCATAAAGATCGTGTATCTTCTGTACGTACCCGTTGAAATAATACATGATATCCATCGTCTTTGCTGCTTGTGACCCCGGTTAGTGACTTTTTCATTATAGCGGTGTCTGAGCCGTCATTTGGTCAAAGTAAATACTATTACAGAACCAATACTTGCATGCTCCAAAGTGACAATAGGTAAAGTTCAACCCAGAACAGAAGATGTAACGGTCTCATAAGTGTATCCGGATCATCACAATCGACACGGACCGCCAAAGACTATCAATGAGGAGAGTATTGACTTGATCACTGTCAAATTACTAAAAATCACACAAGTTTTTGCAACCTTTATAGGATGTTGTTTAAACAGACGAACGGAGTCACATGACAATGTTATGACCTAATAACACATAGGCTGTGAAGACAGTTAATGAACAACATCATCAAACCGATTTATCACTAAATCAAGGGTGTGACCATGTTTATGTGTGGGTTTCTTGAACGTGTTGGCCAAAAGCCATACGTTCGGCAAAGTGGATAATAACGTTTAGAATCCCATTTATAGGGATTACAGCATGAACATGTAAAGTCCCCGAGAATGACCAATTGGACAGGAGTAGTACAAATGTCGCCAAGAAATTGCTCAAACGCCGTCAAATACTGTGGAATTAAAGGCCTTGGTAGTTAGACGGTGTGGGTCGTACACACGCAAGCAAAAATGAACAGACTTATTTTTGGTCAGTGATACCGATGTGTTTTTTTAATAAACACCAATGCAACCATGTTCCTCTTATTTCCACGGGGAGGTTTGATGAAATCATAGCCTGTTGGGTTACTGATTTCTACATAGTCATTAAAACCTGGTGTTGATGTTGGTGTGGAATGTCTTCGAAGTCTGTTTCTTTGTCTTCTAGCCTCTCTGTTATACCCAGCGAGGCGCCCCTGGTACCCATCTTCCTTGCATTCAGCCTCTGAAAAGCAAAAAAGAGGAAGTAAACGTACATCCCGTTTATATTGCATTAAATATTTGTTTCCATGAGCGTAAGCTTGTGGTCATCGATTTGGAAACACCAACTTACACACTATATAACCATGGAGGAATCTTGGTGGACAAGGAATATCTCCCTTTTTTTATTTACTGAGTTATCATACGTAACTGCACGTGCACCTCAGTGAAACGTAAGGTGAGAGTCAAAGCTATCAGATCTTCCGAGGGAATAGCAAGGTAACTAAGGTAGAAGATCTTCTACGGACATGGATTGCTAGTTTAAGCCTCTGGAGGGGCGTTTCCGTCCTTTCCGTACATGACCGGAGGTGTACCTCACCCCCTTCTCCTGACTCAATAACCTTTACGGAAAAACCCTAACAGGTTGTTGTAGTGATCATCGGAAGGTGGTCAAACAAATCTGATCAGGTTACAGAAACCCCCATGCCCAAACAAAACCTACTTTTATTGCAAAAGCTGTATACAGTTTTCAATGTATGCGTAAATCGATTCTAGTCACCTACGGCATTTCGCGCATGTGTAGTACGTTCCTATTTAGGCAAATAACTCGGCTATTTATAGCGCTCGATCAAACCACGGCTGACTGACCCTAGGTTTAAATGAACGCGTTGCAGTATAGACCAGTTAAAAAGACATCAGGAGATTTCCAGAAAGAAGAAGCGCCCCCAATTTTTCTCGAACCTAGGTTTTTTATATATTTGGAATGCTTACCAATGTATTAGATCACAGCTGAAGTGAATAAGCCGAATACGCCGTCTTTATGTAACAAGATGATGATTTAGTAGTTTCTGTCGTGCACGGCAGAAAGTCAAAGCATGGTTTTCTATGGGGAACGATTACGATAGCAGGCAAGTTTAAAACAAGGTTTGCGGTTTTCTTTTGCACCTGTTTGTCCAATAAACCTTCCAAACGTTCTCGATAGGTGGTCTACAACCGATCCAGTGAAATTTGAGAGAAATTCATAACCTAAAAAAATCTCCTCCTGTCACTTTAACAGCAACGTTTGTAAACATGCTAGGGCCTGGTATCTTCAAATAGGTCGGCCTGACTGTTACACACTGGATAATTGTATCTGTTAGAGTTTTAATACTATAGGCCATAACAATTTGCAGGAATGGATTCGCAGGCAACAAAAGAAGTGATGTAGGATGTTAAATGGTCTATACACACAAACGAACGCAGTAAATCTTTGTGTGTAGTGTACATTGTACGTGTCATGCAAACCATGCTAGACCGCGCTGCAACTGACCCTTCTGATTCAAAACACAGTTCTGCGCATACAATTATGACAGCATCAATAATCTCATTGCATTTCCCATTCAAACTTGTTCCACGACGAACCGAAAAAATAGCTATGCTCAACTTTAATAACTCAAAAAACAAAACCAACATTCACAACGGAAAGTCTGATTGATTTGTTTTCAGTTCCCAAATAGCCGAGACATCCTGGATTTTCCCATCAATCATTTTGAGCATATAATTTTGACCACCTGAGGTCCAAGAAAGTCTCGAAACGTCATGAACACACATGGCAGAAATTCCGAAATCTCCCCAAGCTGTATCACAAATATAACGTCACCATTGCAGTAATGAGATGTAATGAGGAGTAATGAGCGGCGCGCGTTCGTTTGCTCGTGCACTGGAGAGCCAAGATGAAACAAAACAAAGCAAACCGCAAATTAGCTGGGAATGACATAGCGAAAATATCAATTACATTATACTCTTCACTCCACTGACGGCAAAGAAAAGACGGTGCGACTTTGTGCGTTCACAAGACGTCACAGTGTATCAGAGCAGGTCATTGTCATTCGTTGTAGCTGCCTAGCCATGTGCCATTGTAGTGGTATCTGAAGTTTGATTTGGTTAACAATAAAATTTTTAAAGAACCAATTAGGTTGATTTAGATGCAATGCGACTTACAATCGTGTTCATAATGTCTTTGGAACACTCATATAATTAGGGATGGCTTTGAGGGTGATACCTGTAGCGAGGGGGCGATATTTTCAGGTGGGTATCACCCGAAAAAAAAGCATCCAATATTTTCATTATTATGCAAGAGGACGCGACTTACGGTAGGCCCTATTGACGGATTTCCATTCTTGCCAAGTGAAGTTTCAAGGTTAAGTTCATATAAAATGTTTCATAATCCTGACGCAAAATATTTCAAATCATTTGGCCAAATGGTCCACAAACTTCCAAAATCCAGCGGTAAACCGTCTGCAAACTTCAAAAATCGTGTTTAAAAGTTCCACAAAACGTTTCCAAAATCCGTTGGTAAAAATAGGCTACAGCAAAAGTCTCAAAATTCAAAAGTGTTATAACAACGTTCGAAGACAAAACGTTTCACCGTCAGAAATGTTTTTCAACAAAAAAAAATCCGAACTGAAATTAAAAAAACTAGGCTTAATCTAAGACTAGTTTTAGTTCTTGAAATTATAGTTTTATGACTTGCGGTGGTTAAGCAAAAATGGATTGCTGCTGCCACATGCTTGGAATTGCGTTACGTCTGAAAGTGGCTGGGCTAGCTGCATCATGGTTAGGACGTGCCCTTCATCGTAGCGGATATGTTCGATCTACGCGCTAAACTAACCATCAAACTGAATTACTTCTTCCAATAAAGCACTTTGTGAAATCAGAGAGATGGGCTTCCGATCTTCAGGACACATCCATACTGTGTTAGGAATAGGGATAGGCCTAGCGGGCTTCGGCTACACACCTGAGGAAGATGATGACACTGCAGAGGAAGTACGCATAACT
Source organism: Ophioderma brevispina (assembly GCA_023653785.1). Classification (NCBI taxonomy): domain Eukaryota; kingdom Metazoa; phylum Echinodermata; class Ophiuroidea; order Amphilepidida; family Ophiodermatidae; genus Ophioderma; species Ophioderma brevispina. The sequence goes on from JAMKCH010004513.1 coordinate 44,801, forward strand.
GGGTTTAGAGACTGATGGAAGCAAGAAACTGGGTGTTTAGTAGAGAGCTTGGACGGTGATGGTTTACCGAGAGATTCTGACAGAGCATCTGATATTTGTGCTTTTGGGCACAGAGTTCCATATGTACCCACCCCCCACATATACCGTACATGTGCAACATACAAAATATTTTAGTGTTTTATTCCGTTTTGAGTGAAACAAGGCCAATATTAAAATAAACTTTTGTATCATTAAATATATATGAGGGGGGTACATATGGACTCTCCGACTTTTTGTTATCACTAACACGACCAATGTTAAACTGATATGCTTCCTCATTGTTGTGAACCTTGAAAATTGCAATCTCCAGCACCGCAATACCTTTCGATCTAGGATGAGATGCAAGTAGAACGTAGACCAATGGTTGGTTGGTGTTGCGTCGGGAAAAAAAGTCCTGCTTTTTCCGATAGAGTTGCCATCATACTTCCAAGAATTTTGGTACCAACTGGGAGACTTTTTGTACCCCCATGGACCATTATGTGGAGCAGTTATCGGGAGTTGGAACAATCTTGGCATTCTGGGTGCAATTTTGAGACGTATTTCTCGAGGGAAGCAACAGGACATCCAGGGTTTCCTTTGTTTCTACATACTTACCACCGTCGACTCTTGACGATAAATTATTCCTCTCTGATTTTCTTCGTGATTTCATCGCGACACTGGTATACGTATCGTCCCATCCGAATCGGTAGCAACAGCAAAGTGATCTTTTCTTAAGTTGACGCAAGTTTTCTCGACCCTCTTCTACAGATATAGGAACATGAGCTCGAACCTACCTTATTACTGCAATACATATGGTGTGGATTCATCTGAAGAACACCCGATTTGTACACGGTTGGTTTGCTGAGAGCATTTTATCGATTGACGACATGGTGTTGTACACCCTCTACCAATCTTTTAGCCTTATGGGTTGTAGCTTGAAAGCAACGATTAGCCTCTGAAAATTTCTGGTTCCCTTGAGATGTCGGTTATCATTCCCGAGGTGTTCAAATGGCGATTTATCCCTCGTCTACCGAACAGGTTTTTTCCCCGGCTTGATAAAACCCCCTTTTTGGTGCCAAATTATTTAATGGAAATTGTCAATTGACAATTGTTCCGCCCTTTTCATCCAAAAACAAACATCCACCGGGGTATAGGTAAAGATACAGGGTGATCCAAAAAGGATGGATGGGGGGTTGGGGGGGGCGGGGGGGGGAAGTTACCAACATGCCTAAAAACCAAACACAGGAACAAGCACAGACACGTGATTGTGGTACCATACATAGCTATGTCCTCCTTTTTCCATTGATACCAAAAATGAGTACCAACATGCCTAGCAGTATGTCAGAATGACGTCAAACAGGGGAGTTCGCATGTAAGCAAAACGGCCATTTCCATAGACACACCAGTGAAAATTCAATTTTTTCGCCAAAAAAGGATAAAAGGAAAATCGGATTTTCATGCGGTTTTTGACTCTAATTGATGGGAAATCACTAGTTTTAGTTTTATATAATTATAGCATTTTAGAGCTATATAAGGTGTTTTTGAGTCGCTAAAATCTCGATAATATCAATTTTACACCTATATTCCCAGTATTTTAGGACATTCCTCACAATATGACGTCATGGTGACGTCATAATGGGGAGTTGGTACTTATTTTCGGTACAAATGGACGAAGAAACTCTAACTTATCCAGTATCCTTTGGTCCAAATTTACTGGAATGGGTGTTACAGTAACGAAAATCACAGGGGGGAACCACCCCCCCCCCCCTTAGGGAGTTTTGTTACAAAAAAATGGTCAGGTAGACGAGGGTTAACATGCCCTACCTAGTTGACTAACGCGCTGGGTGTACTCGCCCCCATCCTGCTGCGTACTCGACGTAAAAATTTGGCTTAGAATCGCTTGCCAATGCGGCTTTTGTAACTTCAAATTATAAGATAGACACTTCTCGCGCAGTAAGCTCTCAATCTGTTCACCGATTTCCGTGTACATCATTGTGTGTTTGCGCTGTCTTTATTCTGTAGTATTTGGTCGAATTCTTCTTCGTCCAGTTCGGCGAATCGCCCACCACTCGCCATCATAGTTGTTGGTGGACAGCAAAAATTTGTGCTTCGCGGCGGTCAATAAAAAGTTCGTCTGCTTCCGGGGTAAATAAGTCTCGATATCATATAGGTAGCTATAGACGGCATGACGTCAGTTCACAACCTCACAGGCGTAATGGGCTGTAATTCTTACTCAAACGGGAGTAATTACGAGGTGTTATTTATATCTTTGAGTACGCTCTGGCCAGGTCGGCGCTGCAGTAAGTAAATCGCGTATTGCGGAAAATAATGACGTCAGATATTTTGATAGGATTAAATGTATCGGATTGGAAGCCTTCCGATGCAAATTAATGTTAATATTTGGCAGGGCTATGCAAGGAGATATAGGCTTGGATAACGCATTGTAACTATAACTGTCTTTCCCCCTCCCCGTCCCCTCCCAAGTCAGTGTGAAAATAATAGCAGCGAGATTGACCAAGTGTGTCATGCTCATGCAACTTGAATTGAGGGGCCTGGAAACCAAATCTCACAAGTTTCCAACATAATTATGGCAAAACAAGATTTTTTAGACGAAGTGGCGTGGGTAGGGGTATCGGGTGATGTCTTGGGCGTCCATCCAATAATTATGCAGAATCGACCAATAACGCCCAAGGGTGCGATCGCGCTCACTCCAAAAGTTGAAAGTGAAACTTTTCGCGCGCATTCGACGTTTTACACTACATGCTCATTGATTTAATCAATTAATAATTTGCATACTCTGGTTATGCTTTGCAAATTCATTGTCATGCCAATTTTTGACTATTGCAGCCTGTCTGGTCTAACTGTACTAATATCTTATGACTTCACTACAAATATTCTTCAAAATAGATAGCTCTTATACTTTACAAATCAGCTGACATTAGAACTCCTGTTAAGATATGATTGTACCACTGCATGGAACAAACTTAATGATCGGTTATAATAACCATATGCGAATTCTTATTTTTAAATGCTCAAAGGGTCGTGCCCCATTCACACTTTCTTCTAAGTTCACTTATGCACTCATTCGTTTTAAGGGTACCAAAGTCCAAACCAGCAACTCGTTGTATGAACCACCTTGAATCTAAAGCAGGAAAGCGCTTTCCATACGAAGCAAACCAAATATTGAACAGTCCCTTCCTTCAGTTATCCGCTGTAATTATAATACAATTGAGTTTATCTCAGCTTAAAACATCTACATTTTAAATCCCCCATACGCTTATTTTGTACTATACTGTAGATATCTCGCTCTGTATTTCACTTTATACTCATGTGATTTTTATTCTGTATTATTATATACCTGTATTTTTTAATAATAATTTTTTATACATGTAAGTGTGCAATGTACAATGTGTGTATAAGGCAGGGCCTCTTGGAAATCAGTGCTCTCGTCACTGAAGGGTGGCTACCCCACCCTGCCTAAAAGAAAGTTTAAATAAAATAAATAATTTAAATTATTGGTATTTTTGCAACTATTGTTTAAAAAAATGATGGGGAGGAGCATCTGTCTGTGGCTTTGCCGACCTTTGCTTTGAGCTGAGAAGTGGCCCGATCTTTCTTGGATCGCTTGATTATACCCACGGTATATAAGCCCCGCGAGCCCCGCTGGAAAATCATGGGTTGTACCACATATTGAGTGGTGTATGGGAGTGGCCCCGGTGTTATATAAATAATTAAATATAAACAACACATCCTCCTCTTCAATATACCACAAATTAAGTTTTCATTTTTAATCGCACTTGGTCTTAAGAAGCACCGTTCCAAATTGTCAAAGAGAACATTCTAAGTTACAGGGAGTTTACGTAAAGGTTATTCGATGTGTCTGCAATTTTGCACTACTTTATTGTACAAGGTGACCCAATACAAAAGTGGAACATTTTTGGCCGCCCTTTCTACACACTTCCACAAATAAATTGAGCCTTGTGCACAAGTGATCTGATTTTATAAATAAACAGAGTTAATGAATTTTTTTTAATCAGAAGGGCAAGAAACTTGGTATATCCAAAAATAATTACATAACACAACTTTACATGATTAAAACTAAGATACTTAATATTTCAAGGCCTCTAGTGTCCTGTGTTGCAAGAAGCGTTGCAGTTCAACGATGAGAGCCTCCAAGCGGAAGACTCAAAAATGATAGTATGCAAAGTCACACTAATATATCCTCAGTTAATATTCCATTGGAATCTTCCAGTACTGAAGATAACTTAACTTTTGTCCAGCAGGTTAAGACGACGACAAGGTGAATAAATTCCCTCGACAACACTAATATCCCGCAGTAACAAAGTCCATGGTATTATACCACCATCAGTTCTGTCGCTAAGGCCTCATATAGGACCACAAACTGGAATCCAGTTTGATTCCAAAACGAAGCTGCTTCGTGCTAAAATCTTATTAAATATATTATAAAATCCTGAAATATGTAAAGCTCAAATGTACCATTATTGGTAGATTTTAAAAACTAGCGATAACCTTATAATGTATAGCTTACTGGTTACTACTGCTGGCCTGAGTCCTTCCAGTGACAAGTATATAAAAATATTCGCAAGATCGATTCCCCTTCCTAATACCTAAAAATAGGTATCATACACAACATGATATGCATAAACATATCCCTAGCACTGTCAAATCAGATTTAACATAAATACTCATCTATTGGCATCACCCTCACAAAATTATAACTCATTTTGCAACCTATTTGGAAACATGTTTGACTCAAGCCATTGAAACGAACAGTTTTGACCAGTTCTAAGTTGACAGGCTTTGGGAATTCCCATTTTCCCTATGGTGAAATCTCTTGTTGTAAAAAAGTGTTTGTGAGCTCGATGCTAGCCACTGGAAACCTTGCTCTCTTTTTTATCATACACAAAGTACTTTCCCGTGAAAGACAATCTTTTCTCAAAAAACATTGAGAAAATAAATATTTTTAACACAAAATTTAGGGTACTGAACCACAATTATAAAGTCATTTTAGTAATAGTTTAAGTCATGAATGAATTCTTGATGGGACAATGTGATTAAAGGGAAGAGGGAAGCCAAACAATTCTTACAGTTCTGGTGAGTATTTGTGGTTTAGCGCAGTGTGATTTCAATAGTGAGGTGAAAGTATACAGAAAGTACATGAATAATCTGTACATTTTTTTTCACCATCATGACCTGCTTCTGTTGACCAATTGTCCTTGATTGCCAATAACCGGAGAAGCGGTACTGGCTACCGATAGTCTCACTGTTCATAACGTTGCTATATTCAGAATCTGCAAATAAACGTAAAGGCAATGAAGTATATCTTTTCAGGTATGAAATGTGAAATTTATTAGCCTCGTGTACGTGAGCCATATTTGTATAACACACCCCAAAGGGGTGTTACAGCCCCTTTGATTTTCTTCATGGGACATCCGATCCTATACATTTGGTACCACAGATTAGCTTAGAGGTTTTTTCCTTTCCATTATTGGTATTCCGAAAACAACTACAAACATTTCCATTATGAACTGGATATAGGGTGCACTATGAGATTTTGTAATATTACTAACGCAAAAAAACATTATTATGGCCCTTATAATACTATGTGATATAAAACTTGTCATTTTCCATTAGGCCTATGTTGAGCCAAAATCTGAGGGTGCCGAGGCATTTTATGAGGGGCGCGAATTTGGGTCCTTCTCCATGAAACGTACAAACGGCGGGGTGGCGGGGGCAAGGGTTTCTGACCAGGGAGCTCAACCCCGCTGTTACGCCACTGACCTGTAAAAACATTAACTGACTGCCTCACTCTGTCATCACTCTCAGCCGGTGTTGCCTGTGGGGACATTGCAGCCTCAATTCATTTCAAATCAGTGCATGAAAAGCCGACTGGAAATGTGCCGGTTGTCTCGGCAAACCGACAACATATTCAGCCAGTTTGGGGGGGGGGGGGAGGCAGGCGCCGCAGTGTACAAATTTGGTATACGATTCAAAATTCTATCTTATATGAACTCTACAGTCTTCCAGTCTTTCTGTTGACCAATGTTCTTGCTGCAATAAATCGGCGAAGCGGGTCCCAGTACCACTGTTTCACTGTCATACACGTTTGCTCGTATTCAGAATCGGAAAATAAAGGAAATTAGATGGCAATGAGAGGTATTATATTTCTAGATATGAAATTTTATTATGTAAATATGTTAACCCTCGTCTCCCTGAGCGGAAACCAGGTGTTGATACGGATGCAACCCGACTCCTGACTGCCGGGGCACGTCTACGGGACGGTCATCCAGAAGAATGGTATAACCAGGATTCCCGATCTTTTCCAGCCTATGAATGAATATGGCAGACGTGTTGTTCAGAAAGTCCGCTACATCAATGTTGTATCGGCTTAATTCTTTAGCCACTATAGCTGTGCCTACCTCAAGGTTGTGGAAGCTGTTTGGGTTATCTGAAAGTTCGACATCATGCTGCATTGTTATTGGCTATCTGGCCTTTCTTGTGTTTTCGATTTTTAATTCTTCATCGACCGCTGAGTTGGATATCAGCTCGCCGAGTTAGGAATGACTGCTTTGCTAAGGAAGCCTTTTCTCTTCCCCTCCCCTTCCGGGGAACAAACCAGTGCTATCTTCAGTGCGTTGTCACACGGGTAGGTACACATTGAGTCGTCGTTCAAGGCGACAACACACCCAAGCACTAAATAGTCCACTCATTCTACGGTATGAATGGACAAAATTGCTACAGGTTTTCTTGCTTGCAATTGTTGGTACCCAAACCATCTCGAACAACATATCAAAAAGTAGAAAAAGGAAAGATGGTACGACATGTAATTTGTAATAAAAAACCTGATGTGCATTTTGGAACTTCTAACCAAAATACCCTTTAGCCCTAAGATTCACAGGTAAATGAGAAAAAAATAGTAGCTTTCTTCAAACGCCACAAAGTGACAATCCGGTAAAATCTTGGAATATGGGGACGATGCTATTAACGATCAGGCCACGGCCCTTTAACTCTTGAATCTCTCTTTCTGTCCAACATAGGACCCGAGGTACTTGAGGTCTAATTTTTTGGCAGGTTAGACCTCAGATATAGGTTGATGATTCTCTTCCTCACTGACGGCCATGTATTCCATTCCGTCGGTTTGGCATTTAGATGTAGGCTGACTTTATCTGCAGCATTCTCAAATGATGCTTTGTAGTAGATCTTGTGCAGCACAGATCACATCCCCTGTTAGAGCTGCGTAGTCAGGGTCTGTGAGATGCTGACTTTGGTGACGTCTAGAATGCTTGACCGCCTTTTTATGCTACTGTCCTACCTATTACCCAAGCTATTACCAAATGACCCCCTTTTTAAAATGTTCACATACTCAATGACCCCCATTTTTTTTTCCTGCTATCCACTTTTATCACATTCAAGTTTGTATAAAATTATCAATTTTTTAAAGAATTTGAACACCCAAATTCTAAATTTTCGCAGCCTACCTGCACATTTTTAACAATTTTATAATTTCATGGCAATTTGAACTCTAGAAAAGAGACACTTCCTATTTTAACTTCAGGTTTTAACATCATTGGCCCCCTTCTTAAAGTTTCATACTGGACCCCATTTTTATTCAGCTTGTGTACCGAATTTTGGGTACATTTTATCTGAAAGGACTCTAGTTGACCGGCACTAGTTGACCCAATGTGTTTGAATAAATGCTTTCTGATAATATGTTGCTAAATAAAGATCTCTCCATCCCGATTGCAGTCTGACAAATCATCTAAAATGCAAAATTAATTTTGGCGGGAATAATGACCATCACTTTCCACTTTTAATATATCAATTACGAGTGCTACACACCTTGCAGGCATAGCCATGAAAAAAATGTTCAAATAATAACAGAAAAATGGAAAATCTCCCTAAACATGCATTTTATTAATGAGCTATATACCTTTATCGAAATATGGGCGTATACGTCCACGTAAGATAAATGCAAATTAGCATGTCTTGCCAGGCTTCCCTCTTTCTACCTTTTTGATATGTTGTTTGGGAGATCTTTTACTTCTAGTTACAGCAAGAAAACCTTCTGTAGCAATTTTGTCCAGGTGTACCTAGTATTTTTCATAGATTGAGTGGACTAATATGGAGATTCATGGCTAAAGGCTTCCAGTGGTAACGGTATCCTCAACCTGCCTCCGTCATCAGCTGTCATCACTTGTCCCTCACCTGCACAGTGAATAAGTAGTAACGGGGTTGTGCAAGCCCGACACTCCTCTCTCCTCCTCCTGTGGAATTACTACAAGTGCGTTCCCAAAAAGTGCAGAAGAGGGACACAGGCGGGCCAGAAACCCTAATTGGACTGCCTTCTAAGCTGATCGCAGTAGCTGTTGTAGTTCGTCCGCCTTCACCCAGTTGGGTTTTTCCGATTGGGTTCTACCGTTGACCACTTGCCATTCGCCTGCATATCCAAGCGTTTGCGCAGTTTTATGGCGCTGAGTGGATACAAACGGTTATTTGTGTGCTATTTATAGTCACTAGCTGGGACTTACTAACCCCACGCAAGACCTCTTCATTCTATCGTGATGTAGTTTAACGGCATACTTAGGACATAAGCTCCATCAAGGTATCAACGACAGGCTTGCGTCTATGCGATTGAAATTGATTAAGGGCAATGCCCCATCATCAGTCCATATGTTTTCACCATAGCATATTCAGAGCACCATCTTGGACAAGAGTAGTTGGCACACCTTGTGAAAATCTGCTCTTTTACACTTGCATAATTCAACCATTTGAAGGTATGAAATTGAACTTTTTGGTATCAAGCATAAACAAGTTGACTCAGTTTCTAAGTTTACAGCTTTGGGAATTCCCATTTTCCCTATTGTGCGATCTATTTAGTTGTAAATAACAGGTGTGAGCTCGATGCAGCACTTGGGAATCCTCTGCTCTCTTTTTTATCATAAACAAAGTCCTTTTCCCGTGAGAAATCTTTTCTCAAATAAAATTGAGAAAATAATATTTTTAATCACAAAACTTGAGGGTACTATAACACAATCTATAAAGTCATTTTAGTAATAGTTTAAGTCATGAATGACTTCTTGATTTACAATGTGATTAAAGGAAAGAGGGAAGCCAAACAATTCTTACAGTTCTGGTGAGTATCTTGTGGTCTTAGCGTGTGCATTTCAAGTGAGTTGAATTATTACAGAAAGTACATGAATTATCTGTACATTTTGTTTTCTACAATCATTACCTGGTTCTGTTGACCAATGTCCTTGATGCAATATACCCGGAGAAGCGGTCCTGGTACCGATCGTCTCACTTTCATAACGTTGCTCATATTCAGAATCTGCAAATAAACGTAAAGGCAATGAACGTATTATCTTTTTTCCAGGTATGAAATTTTATTAGCCTCGTGTACGTGAGCCATATTTGTATAACACACCCAAGGGGGTGCTTACCAGCCCCTTTGATTATCTTCATTGGACATCCGAATCCATATACATTTGTACCAAAGGATAGCATGGAGGTTTTCCTTTCCATTGGTATCGAAATACGTACAAACATTTCCATTATGAACTGGATATAGGGTGCACTATTGATATTTTGTAATATTACTAACGCAAAAACATTATTATGGCCCTTATAATACTATGTGTATATAAAACTTGTCATTTTCCATTAGGCCTATGTTGAGCCAAAATCTGAAGGGGTGCCGAGGCATTTTATGAGGGGCGAATTTGGGTCCTTCTCCATAGACCCGGTACAAACGGGGTGGCGGGGGCAAGGGTTCTGAGCAGGGGAGCTCCACCCCGCTGGTTACGCCACTGACCTGTAAAAACATTAACTGACTGCCTCACTCTGTCACTCACTCTCAGCCGGTGTTGCCTGTGGGGACATTTGCAGCCTCAGTTTCATTTCAAATCGTGCAATAAGCCTTATGAGAAATGTGCCGGTTTGTCTCGGAAACCAAAGAACATGTTCAGCCAGTTTGGGGGGAGGGTGGCAGCGCCGAAGTGTACAAATTTGGTATATGAATTCAAACTTCTATCTTATCTGACTTCTACAATCAGTACCTCGTTCTGATACTTGTGGTGATAAATTCAACCCTGGCTCATTTTCCAGTCTTTCTGTTGACCAATGTTCTTGCTGCAAGAATACATCCGGCGAAGCGGTCCCAGTACCCACTGTTTCACTGTCATAACGTTGCTCGTATTCAGCATCTGAAAATAAGGCCATTGAGGTATTATCTTTCTCAGATATTAAATTTTATTATGTAAATATGTTAACCCTCCTCTCCCTGAGCTGAACCAGTTGTTGATTACGGATTGCAAAACCGACTCCTGACTGCCTGAACTCTTCTACTGGACGGTAACTCCAGAAGAATGTGTAGCCAGATCCACGATCTTCAAGCTATGGTGAATATGGCATACGTGTTTCAGAAAGTCCTGCTACATCAATGTTGTATCGGCTAATTTCTTTAGCCACTATAGCTGTGCCTACCTCAAGGTTGTTTGGAGCTGTTTGGGTTATCCTGAAGGGTTCGGACATTCCATGCTGCACTGTTATTGTCTATCTGGCCTTTCTTGTGTTTTCGATTACTAATTCTTCATCGACCGCTGAGTTGGATAATCAGCTCGCCGCGTAGAATGGAACGAACTTTGCTAAGGAATCCTTTCTCTTCCCCTCCCCTTCTGGGAAAAACAGTGCTATCTCAGTTGCTTTGTCACACGGGTAGGATACACATTGAGTCGTCGTTCCAAGGTGACCATCACACCCAAGCCACTAGTCCACTCATTCTATGGTATGACCTGGACAAAATTGCTACAGAAGGTTTTCTTGCTGTAACTTGTTGTACAAACCATCTCGAACAACATATCAAAAAGGTAGAAAAAAGGAAGCATGGAAAGACATGCTAATTTGTATAAAACCTATGTGCCATTTTTGCTACTTCTAAACCAAATACCCTTTAGCCCTAAGATTTCACAGGGTAAATAAAAAAAATAGTAGCTTTCTTCAAATGCCAAAATGTTGACCACTTCCGGTAAAATCTTGGAATATGGGGACGATGCTATTAGCGATCAGGCCACGGTCCTTTAACTCTTGAATCTCTCTTTCTGTCCAACATAGGACCCGAGGTACTTGAGGTCTAATTTTTTGGCAGGTTAGACCTCAGATATAGGTTGATGATTCTCTTCCTCACTGACGGCCATGTATTCCATTCCGTCGGTTTGGCATTTAGATGTAGGCTGACTTTATCTGCAGCATTCTCAAATGATGCTTTGTAGTAGATCTTGTGCAGCACAGATCACATCCCCTGTTAGAGCTGCGTAGTCAGGGTCTGTGAGATGCTGACTTTGGTGACGTCTAGAATGCTTGACCGCCTTTTTATGCTACTGTCCTACCTATTACCCAAGCTATTACCAAATGACCCCCTTTTTAAAATGTTCACATACTCAATGACCCCCATTTTTTTTTCCTGCTATCCACTTTTATCACATTCAAGTTTGTATAAAATTATCAATTTTTTAAAGAATTTGAACACCCAAATTCTAAATTTTCGCAGCCTACCTGCACATTTTTAACAATTTTATAATTTCATGGCAATTTGAACTCTAGAAAAGAGACACTTCCTATTTTAACTTCAGGTTTTAACATCATTGGCCCCCTTCTTAAAGTTTCATACTGGACCCCATTTTTATTCAGCTTGTGTACCGAATTTTGGGTACATTTTATCTGAAAGGACTCTAGTTGACCGGCACTAGTTGACCCAATGTGTTTGAATAAATGCTTTCTGATAATATGTTGCTAAATAAAGATCTCTCCATCCCGATTGCAGTCTGACAAATCATCTAAAATGCAAAATTAATTTTGGCGGGAATAATGACCATCACTTTCCACTTTTAATATATCAATTACGAGTGCTACACACCTTGCAGGCATAGCCATGAAAAAAATGTTCAAATAATAACAGAAAAATGGAAAATCTCCCTAAACATGCATTTTATTAATGAGCTATATACCTTTATCGAAATATGGGCGTATACGTCCACGTAAGATAAATGCAAATTAGCATGTCTTGCCAGGCTTCCCTCTTTCTACCTTTTTGATATGTTGTTTGGGAGATCTTTTACTTCTAGTTACAGCAAGAAAACCTTCTGTAGCAATTTTGTCCAGGTGTACCTAGTATTTTTCATAGATTGAGTGGACTAATATGGAGATTCATGGCTAAAGGCTTCCAGTGGTAACGGTATCCTCAACCTGCCTCCGTCATCAGCTGTCATCACTTGTCCCTCACCTGCACAGTGAATAAGTAGTAACGGGGTTGTGCAAGCCCGACACTCCTCTCTCCTCCTCCTGTGGAATTACTACAAGTGCGTTCCCAAAAAGTGCAGAAGAGGGACACAGGCGGGCCAGAAACCCTAATTGGACTGCCTTCTAAGCTGATCGCAGTAGCTGTTGTAGTTCGTCCGCCTTCACCCAGTTGGGTTTTTCCGATTGGGTTCTACCGTTGACCACTTGCCATTCGCCTGCATATCCAAGCGTTTGCGCAGTTTTATGGCGCTGAGTGGATACAAACGGTTATTTGTGTGCTATTTATAGTCACTAGCTGGGACTTACTAACCCCACGCAAGACCTCTTCATTCTATCGTGATGTAGTTTAACGGCATACTTAGGACATAAGCTCCATCAAGGTATCAACGACAGGCTTGCGTCTATGCGATTGAAATTGATTAAGGGCAATGCCCCATCATCAGTCCATATGTTTTCACCATAGCATATTCAGAGCACCATCTTGGACAAGAGTAGTTGGCACACCTTGTGAAAATCTGCTCTTTTACACTTGCATAATTCAACCATTTGAAGGTATGAAATTGAACTTTTTGGTATCAAGCTTGAAGCTTTAATGCTAATCAATAAAACCTCCACCTTCCCCACCAATCAATGTTGAGTATTATTAGGCGCATTATGACACAATTTCAGGTTTTAACTTTGTTCCGGGGAGAGAGGGACGATTTTACCGTACTGTAAGAAAAGTGTGCTAACACTTTTGTCCAAGATTGTAATTAATTTTGTGCATGATAAAAGGGTGCGTGACTTGTTACTTTTAGGTGTGTAACTTTAGAATGCTCTATTGGATTTGCATGAAAATTTCAGGACTTGTGAAAAATGCAATAATTTTTAAAATGAATGTATATTTGTAGTGAAAGATCTACCAATTTAGGAACAGGTCACTTATAATGCTCAAACAAGCTATCTAAACAACCTTTTTGGACCTATTAATAGACCAAAAGTATGTATAAAAGTATGTAATTCACATGTTTTAAAGTGAATCAAGTAAAATCTATAGGAATTTGTTTTATTATTTGTATGTTGGGTGGAAATGAAAGTTATAGAAATTCAGAATCATAATAAAGAGAAAAAAAGGAACTGAACTAAAGTAACATTAATATAGCATACGTTGGGTGTTCCTCGTCTTCAGTAAACAGAAATCACAACATGCATATTTTAAAATGGTGAAAGTCTTTCATGCTGAAGTTCAAAAAGGTATTAGACTTTACTACAATTGTTTCCAGCTAAATATTGTGTGCCTGTATCGGCGGAGGGGCAAAGGTAAAATTCTAGGGGGCAAAATATCAAAAATTTGGATACTTTTAACCAATTTTGGCCCCAAATCGCAATTTTTTGCCAAAGATCCGTCATTTTTCTTAAAAAAAAAAAAAAAAAAAAAAAAAAAAAAAAAAGCGGGGGGGGGGGGGGGGACTGGGGAAAGACAAAAATTGGAGGAAAATGCCCCCTCTGGTGCCGCCACATGTGTAGCAGGTGTTGGTCAGTGTGCGTGCGATCTCGCGTGCATGTGTCGTATTGTGAGCGTCGCGCGCGCCTGCATGGATGTTGAAGAGACCAATGTAATTATATAGTCTATTAATTAATTCCTAATAACATCTCTAAACCTTGATTACAGTTACAAATACGGAATTCATATTCTCAGCGTAGTCAATGCCACAAACAAGTATGCTCTAGAGAGCATTCTAATTATGAAATTAATTAGCCACGGGGAATAAAATAACGTCCCCCTGACAAAGGTACATTTTCCTGGAAAAGTGAGCTTGATTAACCTGTTACAAAAAGTAAAATGTACCCTGAAATGTTACACATTAAATGTGAAAAAAGTCACACAACAGTTAACCGTCTTCCTGAAATGACGTTATTTATTAAATTTGATGACGAATTGAAAATGACATTTTCGTGCATACTTTCCTCAACTTATGACGTCATAGGCACGTCAAATTTGAAATGTTCAATGGCGGATCCAGGATTTGAAAAATGTCAAAAAAACCGGGGGGCTGAAAGGCTGTAACTGGTCCAAAATAGCTCAAAATGTGCTGATTTTGCCAGAATTTGCAGAATTACCGGGGGCGCGCGCCCCCTCCCTGGATCCGCGCCTGATGTCGGTACTTACTTTGATACCAATGGAAATAAGAAACTCTAAGCTAACCAGTGGTACCAAATTTTATGGGAATAGGATGTTCAGTAATGAAAATTATAGGGGTTGGCAGGAAAAAAAAGGCTCATGTAGACGACGGTTAACTACATCATTTGACCTGGGTGACTTTAATTTACTTACTTCAAAGAAAATGAAAAACAAAACAAACAAGCAAACACAAAACATTAAATGCATTTTAACATTTTGGGGAAATTAATTGAAGTGAGAAAAACTTGATTTTCTCGATTGTTAAAGCCCTATGTAAGAAAGTGTAATTATTTTATTCGTCATCAAATTTAATAAATGGCGTCATTTTATGGAGAAGGTTAACTGTTTGGTTGAAACTTTTTTGCCTACTAAATGTGTAACATTTCCGTGCACAATTTACATTTTTAACAGGTTAAGGAGCCTAACTTGTCTCTAAAAATGTGCATTTGTCAAGGGGGGGGGGACTTATTAAACTGTTTATAAGTTTTGGAGGAATTGCCATTTTAGCTAATATCATTTCATAGACCTAAGTTCTGTGTTGTCTAATTTCAAAAACACAATATCAGTGAAAGTTAGAATGAAAAAAAATCTCTGATGATAATGATAATAATAATAATAATAATTGTGAAGGGGAAGAGGAGGAGAGAGATAGGACGAGGAAGAGGAAGAATAAGAAGAGGAGGAGGAGGAGGAGGAGGAGATGTGAACTTATCATCCCAATGCAGCGGCATATTACGCGAGTGCAAATTAATTGGTTTCCAAAATGTAAATGAAAAGTAAAATGTAAATGATACAACATACCATTAATTTTAAGAGTCTCATAGGTATTCGATGGTAAACTTTCTGGTCCGACACCTGCTTCGTTCTTTGCGGAAACACGGAAGCAATATCCACAGTTTTCCGTTAGCGAAGTCACCCGCAGCTCAGTTCTAGTGACCAATTTTTTATCTATCGGAATCAATTTATTATTGATAATCTGCACAGTCTCCACAAGGTAACCAATTATGGCACTACCGCCATCTGAGTTTGGAGGTTCCCAGGACACCACCATTTCATTTTCTGCAATTCCAGAGCATGTGGGCTGGCTTGGGGCACTTGGTTTATCTAGAAAAGGTACTAAATATAAGAATATTAGAACTACACATAAGTACATTACGATGATACTAAAGGGGCATTTCGTGATTTACTTTAAGAAATTGATTTTTTTTTATATCTGAACCATTGGCCCAAGTATTGTGTGTGTGTTTAATCATATGTGCAAATTCAATCTAATCTCTAGAGAAGAAATTCGTAATTTTGTATTTTATGTCCGTAAACGGACAGAAATTACAACACAGCTTATATGGGACAGTGTGATAGAACTGATTCGCTCATAACGTCTCAACGCAACATCACCACCACCTGAAAATAACCTTTTCTTGAGGATATCTAGTGCAATATAAATGTGCTAGGATCACGAAATGCACCTTTAAAAAATAACATAAAAGACATTTCGGACGTCAGTATTTTGCTCCAGTATTTTGGACGAATGAAGTGACTTTAAAATTAGTTGAATAGACGTAAGACGTAAGGCGTAAACCAAATAATTAAATATCAAATTCCGCAGTCCCCATCAGAGGACTAGGACAAAACTCAAGAGTAAATTCATAATATAGTATTAAAGCGGCACTGGCACATTTTCACAAAATATGAAATTTCTTCAATTTGCTCGCAAATGATAGTCTAGGTCATTGGAAGTGTAGGCCATTGGAAGTATAGGGATATAATTTACACATAAAAATAACATACCCAAAAACAGGTAGAGACATTAATAAGACGCTAAAGACATCTAGGTAATTTGTAGACTAACTTTAAGTTTGCTGTAACTTTAATTAATGATAATTAATAATGGCGTCTATTTATACGAATATCATAGACTCGTACTCATTGAAATTATAATAATAATTGTGAAGGGAAGGAGGAGGAGGGAGATGAGGAGGGGAGATGAGGGTATACTCAGCTAGATGAGTATACTGGAATGTTTTCAGAAATTAAAGTCATATCCATATGCGTCAAAGCATGGACGAAAACATGACCATAAACCTTATATGACGAAATGCATATCCATATGTCAAAGCATGGGTAAATAACCCAATAATGACCCCTACATGACCTGTGACCCGAACATGACCCCTCGAAAACATAACCACAAAACTCGGACGTCGAAACTCTACCACCATACCAAAATTCATATCCATACGTCAAAGCACTGCCAAGTTACCCAATAACGACCCTGGATGACATTTGACCCCAAAATGACCCCTCGAAAGCGTGACCACAAAGTTGTACGACGAAACTCTACCACCATGCCAAAACTCTCATTCATACGTCAAAGCATGGCCAAGTTACCCAACAATGACTACTGGATGACCTGTGACCCCAAAAGGACCCCTCGAAAACGTGACCACAATCCTCGTACGGCGAAGCTCTGCCACCATATCAAAATTCATATCCATACGTCAAAGCACACTCATGTTACCCAATAACGACCCTTGGATGACTTTTGACCCCAAAATGACCCCTCGAAAACGTGCCCACAAACCTCGTACGACGAAGCTCTACCACCATACCAAAATTCATATCCATACGTCAAAGTACGGCCAAGTTACCCGTTAACGACCCCTGGATGACCTTTGACCCCAAAATGACTCTTCGAAAACGTGACCACAAAAGTGGTACGGCGAAACTCTACCACCAAACCAAAACTCATATCCATACGTCAAAGCACGGTCAAGTTACCCAATAATGACCCCTGGATTACATTTGCCCCCAAAATGACCCCTCGAAAACGTGACCACAAACCTCGTACGTCGGAGTTCTACCACCATACCAAAATTCATACCCGTATGTTAAGACGGCGAAACGCATAGCCGGGCAAACAAACAAACCCACAAAGTTGTTTTTTAGTAATATAGAAGAATTGTTACCCAAACTCGCCAAAGAAATAAAATTCATTTTCTGCTTCAGTATGACCAGAGCAATAATTTGATACCAGTTTCAACAAAATCTGAGCATTTGAATATTTTTTGCTCCAGGGCTGTAGACGTGTAACTAAAGTACCTATACAACCTATACTTTTTTTTTTAAATCCTGACAAATACATTGGTGTACATTCAAACACAATTTGGCTTGATTTCAAATTTACCCCTGTACTAAATTTACCCCTTAATTTACAAAGTTCCCCACATTTCCCAGAGGTTGGACCCAAAAATTCTGATTTAGCACCCTTCAAACTATTAAAAACATCTTCAAACCTTCTTCCCCAAACTTCGAGAATATGATTCTCATATATAACCTTACTACACCTTTGATAGGATATCTTTTAGATTTCATGTAACGCTACTATTTAATAACATTAGCGTTATCAGGTGGAAATTAAATTAAAATCTTCGGTGATTCATCGATGCGGTAAAACGTGTTTCGCTACCAGAATCGCCATCTTCTTTCAACCCCGAGAGTTACATACGGACTATGAAAATAACAAAGGAACAGAACTGAACCGAGTGGATGATCGTGGTGGATGTTCGGGTAGCGAAGTACATTATAAAAAAAACTAAATGGCACTTACATACCGGCGCCTAATTTATACCCGCATTCAATTTCCCCATTAAATCTGAGGTTAATTAGAGTGCCATTGACCTACATGAATCATATTAACTCGTAAATGACTCCAAAATTTAGCAACATGACTAATTCTGAACTGCAAAATTGTTTCAAATGATCAAAATCCTGCAAAACATTATATATATTACTAAATGTCAAATTTTAAATCAACTTGTGATTGGAAATGTAGATTTGAAATTGTAACTTCCAGAACATAAAGCCTTACTCCATGCATCGGCTTGCTCTGCTGCACCTGTTGTTTTTATGTATTTTGAGGTTTAGCCACTATAAACGCGGTTCGGACGTCATCGCATGGAAAAAATGAACAATTATTAGGAAGCGCCCCTTTCCGCCCAAATGTGATCTCCGATAAAAAAAATATCTGGCCTAACATTTTTTTTTAGAAAAACATCTTCATTAGGCCCCATTAAAGAATTCACATACCATCAATGTTAAGCGTCTGATAGACATTCGATGTTGAGCTTGCTGTTCCGACACCCGCTTCGTTTTTTGCGTAAACACAGAAGCAATATCCACAGTTTTCCGTTAGCGACGTCACACGCAGCTTAGAACTAGTGACCGAATTTTCCCCTACCTTGATGCGTTTATCATTTAGAGTCTCCACAAGGTAACCAGTTATGGCACTACCACCATCTGAGTTGGGAGGTTCCCAGGAAACAACCATTTCACATTCTGAAATTTCAGAACACGTGGGCTTACTAGGCGCGCTTGGTACACCTAGGAAAGATACAAAATGCAAAAATATTACAAGTAAAGTATATAGACCGGGAGATACCAGCAATTTAATCCTGATTTTTTACCAGGTGTCTTGTTATGATATTTGTATAGGCCATCCTTTGGGCCATCTGAAAAGCAAAGTCTTAAGTGTCGCGAGCGGTGGAGCGTGACGTCAGAGGTCAATGACCTCTAAATTTGCATGTTCTTCACCAATACAGCTATTCCTAGCATTACTGATCACATATAAATAGTAAACATAACAAATTGGGTATCATTTTAAAGAGAATAAAATTATCTATTCGATGATATCAAATTTTTGCTATTAAATTGAAGCAGTAGCTAGTTTTAGGTCAAAAAGTGATGATTTTTTTCAACTTTTTTTGTTATTTATTGCCTTACCAACTGAATATAAATGAAAATTTGTCCATGAAGCTATCAATATTTTTCCTTCATATTTTCCCAAAATTTGACCACATATATATGCTACTTACACATGAGAAGAAAAATGTTTCCCTTCTATAGTTTTCGTATAATGGCATTTTGAGTTGACCAACTCAATTTCCGCATTTTAACCAATTTTGCTACTTTTTAGCTGTTGTCCCTGACATCAATAATTGATCGTTATATGTACCCTTCGAAAAAAAAGTTGTAAAACTGTCATTCAGGTTAATATGGATTAATGGTTCTTAAATTGAATAAAAATGGTTCTTCGGGCACCCACAGAACCTTTTTGGCCTCGGTAGAACCTTAAAATGGTCTGCAAATGGTTCTAAAATTGTGAAGAAAGCTCTATGAAGTACCTCTTTCGCTCAGGCTTAACCGCCAAGAAAATTAACAACCCTTTGAAGAACCATTAACGGTTCTATAAAAGCCAAAATGGCTCTGAAAGCTGTCTGAAGATATTAAGGGCTCTCTTTGGAGGACAAAAGGTTCTTGTGTGTAAACAACATAATTATGCATATGGTTTCACAGAATAGTTGCAGATCATTGCTAGGTAATCACCGGAAGGGTAATCACTTTTTCTTTGTTTTTTGGTAGGCATATTTGCAGCCCCGCCTTCCGAACTTGGGGCTTAGGAACTGACTTTGTCTCTCAAAGCAAGCCTTTACGAAATTAAAGAAATTTGCAGTTTTGGAACTAAAATTTGGCTACAATTTAGCTTCAGAGGCAAACATTTTCCCAAAAGAGGACCTTAAGAAATGAATTATGCTTCAACCGGGCGGGGTCTTAGGAACTGCTGGAGGGGCGCAAAATTGGGGTCTTAAGGGCCGCACATACTCGTAACACTTCCCCATGTCAGTGTCCCCGGGTCAGTATGCAATATTCACATTATTATACAGACTGACATCCCTCAGAGGGTGTATCGAGTCAATCCCACAATGCAACAGTTTTGGAAATTTCACCTGAATAGGGTCCCACAAAAATCCAATTCTTAACACATAATACTGACTTTTACACTTATTTAGCCCACAAAGCGTTTGTACTTAGGAATTTTAGCACGATCATGAAATGTCTTGTGGTTCTTAAACTTTTGGAACACTTGTACTGACATGTTTTAGTACAGTAGAGTACAGGCACATTGCATTGCATTGTGGGGTTGATTCAAAACACCCTCTGGACATCACAGTAATACAGTTAGCCTACTTCATGTTACTTATTAAATATCCATGCCGTATCAGTAACATATTAGTGACCAGACTGCAGGCTGGATTTTTCTAGACTGGCAAATTTCGTCATCTGCACTATCTTCGTCAGTAGAAATAAAGACATCCTTACTTGAAGATCATCGGCATTTAACTGAACATCTTGAGTGTACGTTGATACATGGAACTACATAATTGCTAATTGCTGGTTGTCTTCTTCTCCGATTCAAGATCCATATGATTAGCAATTATATTTGTACATCACATCATTGTAACATAGTTCACGCGTTGAACCTTTTGCATGAAAGCTGTTTTACACGGTGGGAAACAGGGCGGATCTGGTGATTTAGTTAAGTAGGATTTGACTCATATCCCTGGGTGCATAATTTGAAATGACATATCTAACATCATTCACATCATGCAACTTAAAATGTCCATACATTGAGTGATGAGCAGAGTAAGTTTTCAAGGGTATCAGACACATCTTCGTCAACATTTAGAGCCTCATGACTAAACGCTGATCAATATTGCTATGCATGTTTGCCATAAGCTGCGGTTTAAGCACATTCGGTGAATGCAGCATAAATACTGTTTTCCAAAGACGAGATGTCAATAGTAGGCCTACATCTGGCGTTCGCCGATGCTGTTCCTACCTTAATCGAAATTGCTGTATTGAGCTGGTGCAGTAGCAGTATGAATGCATATGTATTACTGGTGGTTGTTGGGCATTCTCAGGAATGAGTTTCACATGGAACAGGGTGCGCGTGTCCACTTCCAGTGGCGGATTTATGAGTCAGCAGTGTCAGCAGCTGCTGACAGGGCCCCCTGAAATATTGCTCTCAGGGCCCCACCCAAAAAATAAAAAAAGGGAAATGAAACAAAATCACGGCAGACCTATTATGCATGAAAACGCACCAATTTTAGACCAGATTTGCAGAATTTCTTCACTTTTAGGGTACAAAGTATACCCCCTCATGCAGACACTCCCCTAAATGCGACATTGCAAAAGGGCCCCACCTTAAGCTGCTGACAGGGCCCTTTTCCTTAAATCCGCCGCTGTCCACTTCATGATGGTCACATCTCAAGTCTTTAACAACTCCCGTTCACAACTTCGTATAGATATAGCAGACTTCGTCAGGGGCTTCGTATAGTGTGATTTGCTAGTGTTGAAAATACTCATCCGCTTGCCATTCCAGAGCAAGAAAACTGAGAAATGTTGTCTTGAAGGACGCTGATAACTAACACTTGTGGAAATCTGAAGGCCTATTTTGCCTGCACCCTCGTGGTCTCCCTGGAACGCCCTTGACAGATCTTCCATGATTGAAGGCGCGGCACATCAACCCTGCCGCATACGATGTGTACTGAATCTGCAAAGTGGCATGTTCGTTCCAATACTAATTTAGCAACACCATCCACCAGTGGAGGCAATGGGGATACTCTTGTGGACAAAAAACCCAGATACACATCACTGCGACATAAGCTTTTTGATGGTCTTTCTCGTCAGAAGAGTATTCCTATTCCTCAAGCTCATCAAGGTTGACTGTATCATAACCGAAGTTTTTCACTTTTCTGTGCTTGATGGGCTTTTCAAAGCGTTGCATATTTTCTTTTCATGCATCGCGAAATTCCTCACACCATTCAGCTCTTTAGTGGTGCTGGGCAAAAGAGGCCTTTAGACTTCCACAAGTGTTGGTTATCAGCGCCCTTCAAGACAGCGTTTCCCAGGTTTCTTGCTCGGGAATGGCAAGTAGGTGAGATTTTTTTTTTCAAGTTGAAATTTAATGATCTTGTCTGATGATGAATAGCAACTTTCTTTATGACTTTTTCGAAAAAAAAAAAAAAAAAAAAAATGGGGGGGGGGGGGGGGGGGGGTCAACTTACAGATGCCCAAAGTGTCACTTATTTTCACAATTCAATTAGAGGTGTGAAATCTACAAATTTCTCAGATTCTAGTAGAGGCGTAATATGATACATGTCCTATACAACCTTGAAAAAATTATAATAAAAGGACTTTTTGTAAATTTGTCCCGCCTTCTAGTTGCTGCGTTGGTCAGATATTCAAGGTCAAAGGTCAATGACCTTTATACGGCCTATGATGGGTTATAACTGCTCATCCAGTTGGCCTAGAAGCAAAAAGATGGTGTCTATACCCATGTTTTGGGGGTCAATAAACACAATAAAACAGTCTTGAGGCTTACAAATGAAGTCATCATTACCTTTCAGCATAGAAAGCACTTTTAATCAAAATATTTCCACGTTTTCTCAACATAAATTGGCCAATTGGACAAATATTTCATTTGGACCGCATCAGAAGCTCATTACCATTTGTTGAAAATAAGCCAACTCCTGAAACTGCATCACAGGGCCCAGTGATTCACCCTTGCTCCACCAAATGTTTTTCTCACAAAAAAAAATAAAAACAAAACCTTCAAACAACCTTCTTGAGGATGGAGAATAACAAATTGCGGGAGGGCCGTAATAGTAGAGGCTTAATGTGACACATGTCCTATGTAACCTTGAACAAACTCTAATAAAAGGACTTTTTTAGTATATTCTGGTAGGCCTATTATGAATATTATGGAAAAATTTGTCCGGCCTTCTAGTTGCTGCATTGGTCAGATATTCAAGGTCAAAGGTCAATGACCTTTATAAGGCATGTGATGGTCATAACTGCTCAGCCAATTGGCCTAGAAGCAAAAAGGTGGTGTCTACACCCATGTTTTTGGGGTCAATAAAAACAATAAACATATTTTTTAGGCTTACAAATGCAGCCATCATTGCTCTTCAGCATAGAAAGCACTTTTAATCCGGATTTTTATAAGTTTTTCTCAACGCAAATTGGCCAATTCGTCAGTCTGTACAAATATTAAACAACAATATTTGACCTTAATATATATAATAATGAAAAAAGGTACAATATTATTGTCAAATCAGTGAATATTGTTCTTGGACAGATCCTCGAACTGATGAGTCCTGTGTGATTTAATAGTGTGGTACTAGTGATAGACCTTTTTGCATAAATATTTCATTTGGGTACTATTAAAAACCCCATTACCACTGCTAAATGAGCCAACTCCCGAAATAGTTGGGACATGGCACGCACCAAATATCACGGACCACATCAAGCGGCGCTGTAATTCGCCCTTCAGAAAAAAAAATCAGACAAAACCTTCCAATGACCTTCTTGTAGGTGGAGAATAACAAATTGCGTGAGCGCCATAAGGTCGTGAAGGTAGGCATCATACTCAAGTGTATCGCCCTCTCACTCCTGAGAGGGAAATACACTGTACTAGTGCTAGCTTCCTTCCACAACCTTACTTTTGCACAGAATACCACTGCATGGCTTAATCGGTGGCGGAAGAAGGTCGCAGAAGGTAGCCAACGCAACCCCTGTCAATGCCCCACCCATAGTCGCTGGGTCAAGATGCTAGGTCGAGCAGCCAAGAGGGATTGGACGGCGACACCCCTCTCCGCTTGACTAACACATGCATCAAATAGACTTGTTGGAAGGTGGAAGTAGAACTCCAACCGACATTGTCCAAAATGTCTGGGATGAAGGCCTCTTTATAGAATGCCCAGGAGGAAGCGTGAGCTCGAATATCATATGCCCTAACCAAGAAGCCAGTCAACCAATCATGGTGTTTTTGTGTGCATTTCAGATGACCAAGGAAATCCAGCTAGCTCAATGTGTCCCTTGCTTCAGGCTTCTCCGAGCTGTCTGCAACCCTGGCCTGCAACTATGGTGAGACGTGGCACAAACACCGGTTTTGGGGTAAAAGAAAGAGTCTGATTCTTGGCCAAAAAGCCTGCATGTGGAAGAATAGAGACCTCCTTGCGCTCAAAGCGGTGGTGGGCCTCGTCCGTAGACAAGGCATGTATATCCGAACTCCCTATGGCCACAAGCCACAGCTACAAGCCACAGCCACTAGGGAGTTCCAGAAGACTAAGCTTTCAGTTGGGTTTAAACTGTTCCGACACCAAGAATTGCAAGACCAATGGCAAATCCCACTCCGGAACAAGGCTACGAACCGGGGACAATCCGTAAACATACCCTTCACCAGCTTGGACAAGAAGGGACTGAAAGAAACCGTCATGCCATCACCGAGCCCTTTACGGGTCTGACCTGTGGCTGTTCGGTAAAAAAGAAACCTCGGACAGTCAGGAAACTAAGTTAAACCCACTCCTGAAAGACTTCCTTGAGGAAATTGCCAACCTG
Source organism: Ophioderma brevispina (assembly GCA_023653785.1). Lineage (NCBI taxonomy): Eukaryota > Metazoa > Echinodermata > Ophiuroidea > Amphilepidida > Ophiodermatidae > Ophioderma > Ophioderma brevispina. Next base: position 69,534 of record JAMKCH010004513.1, read on the forward strand.
GTCTACGGTCTCAGAAATTGCATGGATCGAACTCTCTATCGGCACACCATGCATGGTAATCCTATGATGCTCTAGTGAATTTGCGTGAACAGTGCGAATTGCAGCCTGTACATAAAGTCCCACCTCAGTGTACAGTTTGCAGAAATGCGTCAGACAGGTTCGGAGCATGTGGTGCACTCTGGGACGAATGCGGCGGCTGGAGGACCTCTTACCAGGTCCCCTCCCTTTGGAAGATGGATCTGTTCCCTTACAAGCAGATCTAGCGGCCTGGGAAACCACAGGTGTCGTGGCCATAATGGGCTACCAGCAGGACCAGGCAGTCTCGATACAGAGCCACTCGAGGACTTTTGGGATCATGGCAACCTGGAGAAGCTATGATCAAGCATAGGCTATCAATCCTGACCGGTCCGCTGCCATGGTGTCCCGTTTGACTGCCCGGGGGTCATGGGTTCCAAGAGTAGGCCCCTAATATGCCACAATCTGACGATTCATGACTGAGGCGAACAGATCCACGTGTGGACAGTCCACCATCTAGAAGATTGTGCGGCAAACTGCAAAGTAGAGCTGCCACTCCACCGACGGCCCTCTGATTTTTTGGCTGTGTCTGGGATTAGGGACCCTCCTGGGAGACTGTCCGCAAACCATTGTCCACTCCCGAAACACGGGAGGCGATCAGCCTGATGTCCCAATCTGGGCACCACCCGAATAGCCGAAGAATCTCCCTGCATAGCCTGGGACTGATTACACCCCCCTTCCTTGTTTATATGTCACCACCTTCATATTGTCACAGCGGACAATTACCTTTCCCCTGAAAAGGTCACAGGTAGGCTGAATGGGACTCCTTGCCTCATATGAGTGGCAAAGTCCACCATTGAAGGTCTGAGGTAACCTTTGTCTTCCTGGTCGAGGAAGGTGGGGTGTTCACCACTGCCAACAAGTTTTTTATCCGGCCAGCTAAAACACATAAATTTGAAACCTAATGGCTGCATCTAATCTTGGGACCATCATTTGCTTTCATTTTAGCGCAAAATAATCTGTCACGCCACCTTACCTTTGGTAGTGGTAGGCAAGACTCAGTTTTGGAGTAAGGGGATGGTTGCCACCTTATAATATTTTTCTTTTTCACTTCTATCAAAAATATATATGCGTTATGCACTTAGTACCTCCTGTGTATGTTACAAAACTTGATTTTCCTTTCATAATCACCCCAAAAACCTAGCAAAATCACACATTCCTGTATTTTTAACTAAAAATAGAAATTGGCTTTATTTTTAGCAACAATCGGAGAAATCAAGTTTCCCATGATTATTATTTCATTAAAACATTACCATGACGTCAAATGGAGGACTAGTGGAACATTTTTGATATCAATGGAAAGAGGAGATTTATAATAATCCACCTGTACCAAAATCAAAAGGATCAGAGGCTTTGTAACTAAGAAATCCAAGGAGGTCTTAACCAACACTTTCAAAATGGTTGAGGGGGGCGAAGTTTAAAGTAAAATTTCATGCAGATAGTGCATACTGTTTTGGAAATCAAGGAAGGGTGCATTTGATCGTTTTTCCTATACGCTAATTGTGTTTGTTGACCCCAAAAACCTTGGTATAGACACCTCATTTGTGCTTTTAGACCAAATGGTTGATGAGTTATGATCCATGATATGCCTTATAAAGGTCTTTGACCTTTGACCTTGAATATCTGACCAACGCAGCTGCCAGAAGGCCGGACAAATTTTGTTCATAATAATTCACATATAGCCCTACGAAAATATACAAAGTCCTTTTATTAGAATTTTTTCAAGGTTGAATCGCATATGGCCTCTACTATTCTGCGGCCGTTGCTGGGTCTGATATCCTAGAAGACTTTCTCTGCTCAATGTATGGACAACCTTGCATGATGTGAATGCTACGTCATTTTCAGCACATATGCACCCAGGGATATGAGTGAAACCCTATGTTGTTTATACACAAAAACCTTTGCCCTCTAAAGAGAGCTCTTAATGGTTGAATGAAACCAGAATGTCTTAAACGCCTTTCAGAACCATTTTTGCCTTTGTAGAACCGTTAATAGTTTTTCAAAGGGTTGTTTTCTTGGAGGTTTATGAGAAAGGACTTCATAGAACTTTCTTCAAAATTTTAATGGTTCTTAGAAACCAGAATGTCTTCAGAGAGGTACTTCATAGAGCTTTCCTCAAAATTTTAGAACCATTTGCAGATCCTTTTAAGGCCCTATAGACCCCCAATAGGTTCTGATGGGTGCCCGAAGAACCATTTTTATTCAATTTAAGAACCATTAATCCATAATTATTAACCTGAATGACAGATTTACAACTTTTTTTCGAAGGGTGCGTATAACGATCAATTATTGTTGTCAGGGGCAACAGCCAAAAAGTAGCAAAATTGGTTAAAATACGGAAATTGAGTTGGTCAACTTAAAATACCATTATACGAGAACTATAAAAGGGAAACATTTTTCTTCTCAGGTGTAAGTAGCATATATATGTGGTCAAATTTTTGGAAAATATGAAGGAAAAATATTGATAGCTTCATGGACAAATTTTCATTTATATTCAGCCGGTAAGGAAAAAAATAGCAAAAAGGTTGAAACAATCATCACTTTTTGGCCTATAACTAGCTACTGCTTCAGTTTAATAGCAACAATTTGATATCATCGAATAGATAATTTTATTCTCTTTAAAATGATACCCGATTTGTTGTGTTTACTCTTTATATGTGATCAGTAGCGCAAAGAATAGCTATATTGGTGAAGAACAAGCAAATTTAGAGGTCATTGACCCCTGACGTCACGCTCCACCGCGCGCAACACTTAAGACTTTGCTTTTCAGATGTCCCAAGGGATGGCCTATACAAATATCATAACAAGACACCTGGTAAAAAAATCAGGATTAAATTGCTGGTATCTCCCAGTCTAATAATTACAGCAAACAATCTTACCATTCGGTGGAATTAATGATTTTATGAGGCCGAATGGAGAGATTTGAGGCCATTAGGAGATATTTCGTGGGTCATGCTATTTTTGGCTCCATTATTTTGTACGAATGGAGTGACTTTGAAATCAGTTACTCATCCGTAAGATCATCAATTAAGAGGGAGAGCGTGGCCTAGCGGTTAGGGTGCTTGCATGTGGCGCAAATCTATCATAAAATCCATAAGAAATGTTTCCCAAAAATGTGATAACAAATTCGTTCATTATAGCATTCAAGATGGTTTCCGATACTTTTAAATGGCTATAATTGATAACTTCATCTAACCTAGTACCGCAATGCTTGTCTATATCCACTGTGAGTCAATCAGATCAGTTTAGATATCATTAGGTAATCAAGGTAATGTAAGTAACCATCCAAGATAGGTATCCAATCCAAAAATCCGATCACTCATAGTCTAGAGATATGTGTCTTTCTTTTTGGTAGGATTAAAGCATCCATCTTAAATGGTTTATTGATTTGATTATCAAATTATTGAAAGCGACTCAGAATGGCCTCAATTAATATACTGATCGCTAAAGTATTAGTGTATATACCAAGTTACCATTGTACGGTCGAAAGTAGATACACCAAAAACACCAAAAATATAATTATCTTTAGTCTACAGAGTGAATGAATTACACTGACCATTACTGACTGACATTTGTCATATTACACGCCCATCTAGGATGCCATCTTGCAGATATCAATCACTTTGATTATATTACATATTTAAACTTCTCTGAATCAGTTATAGTGATAATCATTCCAGCTCAATTATAGCCATTTTGGAGCCATCTTGGATGGTTTATTGATTTGATTATCAAATTATTGAAAGCGACTCAAATTAATGGTCTCAATTAATATACTGATTGCTAAAGTATTATACCAAGTTACCATTGTATGGTCGAAAGTAGATAGTTATCACGTGCTTTATTGGCGGCCATATTGAATCTCTTAATTAGGTGGTTAATGAGTAACAATGAGTGTTAGACTGGAAACTGGACAGGCTAATAAAATTACAACTTTAAAGAATAACAGATGAGTTTTTTTTAGTGTTTGGGCTGGCTGTTTTGCGTTTCTTCGAACATAATAAAGGTTTTTTTTCGGATTCTTCAGATTCACGATGCAGCGGAAAAAAAAACAAGTGGGCGTAAACCAGCTTTTTTTTTTCAGGGGAAAGTCATTATTTTCGGGGGTTGGGCGGGCCAAGCATTTTGAAAATTTGTTAGTATAGTATCGTCCAATGTTGTTTCACTGAAAATTGCTTGGGGCAAGATCCCCCTAGTCAGGAGAGGAGAACCTTCCGTGACCATACAGTTTGAGTATATACACAAATTTTTATGCTGACAATGATAGATTAGGGTGTATAGAATAAGAATCTTTGCCGGGTGCCACATGGGCATACTTGGGCGTTTTGAGAGAAATACAAGATGGCGTCGCCATAAATGATAATTATTATTCAACCCATCATTGATCAAACTGTGGAGTTACTAGCTATACCATAGGATCCAATGAACAAGGTGTGGCACTTTTGTATGACATTAAGTCATACTCAAATTCAAAAGGAAAGCCAAATCTAATTAATTTTAAAATATGCCCTATAACAGCAAATAACTGCGAGAAACAAAAGAAGACATGAAGTTCTAGGTTATGTTGTTCGACACAATAAATGTGTTTCCTGAGACTTTTTTTAAAAGTGGTACACATGAGGTCAATCAATAGGCAGCCAAAAAACGTGAAAATCTTCAACAAATTCTTGACACAAAATTTATAGTATTACAGCCTTCAAATCGATATCAATGTGACAATGACATAGAAAAATGTACCTTTGATTAACCAATGTACAAACATACTTTTCAATTGTTTTAATGCGCCCAAAATCGAAATAAAACCCAAGATGGTTCAAAGTTGTCAAAATACCATAGAAATTCACATTTTTTCACATAGATTGCACTTCAATTTATAATTTGACATTTTTATTTATCGGGATTACCTGGTATCACATAGTTATGATCATAGGTTACTTCTAATGTTTCATTGACAACAATTATTTATACTTGAAGGTAATAATTAGATATTTGTGTCAAATATTTTTTGAAGATATTCAACGTTTTTGGATGCCATATTGATTGACGTCATGTTACAACTTTTAAAGTATCAGAAATACACTTATTGTGTTCACACAATTATATTTTAACTGCTTCAATTTGACTGGTATAGGGGCATATTTTAAAATTTATTAGATTTGGATCCATTTTGAATTTGAAGTATGACTTCATGTTACAAGGGCCATACACTTGTTCATTGGATCCTTAGTAATTGGGAACTCCATTAGTTTGAAAATATAGGGTTGAATAGATCAATTTCATTTATGGCGGACGCCATCTTGGATTTTCTCAAACGCCCAAGGATGCCCAGGTAACACCCGGCAGATTCTTATTCTACAACACAACCCTAACTAGCATTTTCAGCAAAAAATGTGTAATATACCAACTCGTACGGTCAGGCCATAACGTGGACCATATCTCCCCGACGACCCGGTTACGCTCATGAGGAAAAACGGGTATAGAAACGTTGAAAAAGATTATATACAAAATAGCTCAAGGAAACAGGGTCTGTAGCCTGGACGTTAAAAGTTGAGCAACCGCCTTGGTCAACGTAGTGTCTTTGGTCAAGACACTTGTCTCATTCCAATCAGATGCAAATGGAAAGCTATATAAGGGTTCGGTACCATTGCGCCTTTAAAATTGGCTGCCGAATTGTGAAATCGTGACATATCGTAGTGACAGAGGAATAAAAAAACAGCAAAAATTTATGATTTGGGGCCTTAGGACCTTCCAATGTGGTTAAAATTTTTGTTCAAAAAAACCGCCGAAAAATCGATTTTAGGGGACGCAAATTATGAGAGTGGAAACACTTGGTCACTTAATAAGTTGTCCATGATCTACCAAAGATGTTAAAGCAATACCAGCACATTTTTTTCAAGAGCATCCCCAATTAAAGTATTGTTATTGTCAAGTAAGCTATACCTGCGAATAGTATGCGCAAAAAGTGCGCCCGTCATAGGTTAAAAGCTGCCGATTTTTTTGTAATTAGAATGGGATATCGTATTGTAATTTAAAGGCGGAGCTGGAAAAACGCCCAAAATTTTTGTCCGTCCGTTGGAAGATAGTGCCCACCTCACTAAAATGAGCTCTAACCTGACTTTCCTTAACCAGGCTGAACAAACTAATGGATGAGTATAAAAACGTACTTGGGCATTTTCCCGGCATATCGAAAGGACGTTTCCAGACAGCCGTTGAATTATTATCGGCGATCTCCAATACTAATTGCTCGAATTAACAAAATTCCTTCTTTTGCGATACAAAGGCAAAGTTACTTCATAAAGCTTTACATTCACATGTATAGTTTATGCCAATTACCAATTGCAACTGTGCAAAAATCTTTTTTTTGGAAAAATGGGGGCGCCCTTCCAAAAAAGTTGCTGGTATTGCTTTAACCTGTTACTGCTTAGTTTTTACCACAGTCCGTACCTGTGTGTGATTCTTTGACGATCGGACTTTGCGGGAATTTGTTTCTCTGCCCCCATTGTTTAAAACGAAGGTAATTACGGTGAGGTGTGCTTTGTCGGGATTTATATAACCCATCGTCGAATTCATAATGTGACTGACATTCAGCGTCTGAAAAGAAAGGAACTTAGTTAGAAAACCAATAAACCTATATTGTTCCAGTATGAATGAAATTGTAGTTATTATGTAAAACATATTAATCAGAGAATTCTTAAACAGTAACTTGGCATTCCCATGCTCGTTCAGAGCATCGTTCCATTGGACAGTAGCGTGGGTCTTTCGAAGGATGCCACCAATACACACAGGGCGATACGGACGATTCTTGGTTACAAGCGGAGAGGAAGTACAAGTCCCAGTGCTCAGATTTGCGGTGATGGTGTGATATTCATAATACTAATTATTGACTGATGAGGATTTCAAACAGATGAATAGAAGTGTAGGAATTTCAAGTTTGTTAAAAGTGGACAAATAAGTTTTCGAGGGGTAATTTGGTGGTATTACGCCCCCACTTTCGACTACAGACCAAAAATGACCGAGGATCGAACGCCCGAAAACGTGTGAACCCAAACCAAAAGTTGACTTTATGGGAGTTTTTAATTGGCAGGTTTCTTTAATATGCCATACCTATTGTCATCGGGCCTAATCAGGTCTGTTACAAGATAAAACAAAGCGAAAGAAAACATGGCAATATATAAAATAATAGTAATGGCAATGATTATAAAGAATAATAACAATGATTAACATAGATATAATCACTATCATATGACTTACAAATTAGTACTTTGTGTGTGTGTCAAATGTTGGATTACAATATATTTATAATAGAAGGCATGCTAAAGATGAAATCTAAAGGAGGCATAGGACACTCCCCTTTTCTATACGCAAAGATATCTAAAAGGAAAAATAGGTCACTCCTTGATTTTTTTTTCAGGGAATGTATTTTTGCATCACTTCAAAGAATCCCATTAGCGCCGGAAGGCGCTAGTAGAAGGCCCCCTACCTACGGGTTTTGAGCACGCAGTGTGGCAGGCTGGAATTTCGCTTGTTATTTTCGAACCGTTTACCTTGCGCCATGCTGCCGCCACGCTTAAGGGGTTGACGTGTGATTGTGTACGCGCAAGCTGGCCTTCCCCTGCTTTACACCTTCAGAATTCTGTTTGGAGCCCAGTAATGACAATGGAAGAATTGTAGTTTTGAGATGCGAAAGGTATCATTGCGCATGATACCGCATAAGAACTGTGCGTGTGTTTGCGTTTATTAAAATCGTGCATCTCTTACCGCCTGCGTTCCTGCTTTGTGCATGCCGGGAATGTGGGCGCGGATTTTTCTTTGCCGCCCAAAACAAGACGCCCCAATTTTGAAAAAAAAAATCAAAAAAGCGTAAATTTCAGGGGTTTCGGGTTTGTAATGGAAAAAGTAAGTCGGTGACCCTCTTTTTTATTTCAAAATTTGAAGAACCGACATCGGGACCTCAACACATAATTTAGAAATTACAAAATTTTTATCGAGAGGTGTTATTTTGTAGAGCGATCTAAACGCAAAAATTGTGACTTATTTTTCCCATAGACCTTGAGTCGGGTTTAAAAGTGAAACATACCTTTTTTGTCTTGGCTATGATTAAAAACAAAGTCGGTGACCCCCATTTTTATTTCAGATTCTAATCGCACTGTTGAAATACCATATATGTGAATTCTGGAAAATTGTATCGAGTAGTAGATCGCTAACACGTCAAACCCTTAAGCAGAAACGCCACATCGCTTAAATTCATCATGCGTAATTCAAGGGGTTTGTACGTGATTAAATTTGGGTGGTTGACGCCACACCTATCCATGCATGAAGATGTAAAGGAGCTCTTAAGGAAATAATAAACAAAGCCGAGACAGGACGAAATTGGGAAGAAAAGAACACAGTAATAAAAGGCAGGAAGCTCAGGGTGAAAGAAAAACAAAGAGAACTTGAATTTACATGGTATCAATTGACACGCCTGGAAAACCAGTTTGAGACATGACAATATCTTGTAGCCACAAACGCGTGATCTAGAAGGAGTTCGTACAAGTCACGCATGCAAGCCGCTTCAGTTTTCGTAAGGGAGGGTCGTTATTTCCGCCAGAGGAAGGAATGGGGTGGAAGTTGAGGAATATACGGGGAATATGAAAAAAAGGTTGTAAAGCGAGAGGGGAGAAAGTTTCAACAGGTGAGAGGGAGGAACATGAACTTTCCAATGGATAAATTATATAAAAGCAGGGGAAACCTCAGGGCCATGAGAAATTTAAAACGAAGCGAAGGAAGAACGCGTAATTTTGTCACTTTGTTTTGGAGAAAGATTTTCCTCTAAACCAAATACAACGATTCTACGAAATATATTTCATATTGACTTGACGTTTTTTCCCAGCCAAGCCGGGGAATTATTATCGGCGATCTCCGATACTAATTGTTATTATTACAAGATTTTGTTCAATACATAGACAAATTCGAGCTTTACCATTCACAGGTATAGTCTTACTGGCCATAGTACCAATCAACGTGCAAAAAATCAATTTTTTTTGAAAAAATTGGGGGCGGGCGACTTCCAAAAAAATGTTGCTGGTATTGCTTTTTTAACCCCGTTCATGTTAATTTTACACAGTCCGTACCTGTGTGTGATTCTTTGACGATCGGCTTTGCGGGAATTTGTTCTCGGCCACTCTGTTAACGAAGGTATATCCGGCGAGGCGTTCCTTTGGTGGGGATTTATATTATCCAGGTCTGACATTCATAATGTGACGGACATTCAGCGTCTGAATGAAAAGAAAGGAAACGCAGATTAGAAATCCAATAAAGGTAATTGTTCCAGTGATGAAATTGAGAGTACGTTAATGTAAACATATTACTCAGACCAATTCTCGTCGTAAATAACGTAACTTGTCAATTTCCACCCCGTTCAGTGCATCGTCGTACGTTCCAGGATGTAACGTGGGTCATCGAATAGATGCCACACTTAAACACAGGCCCCCCCCCCCCCTGGGCGATACGGCGATCACCGGGACGCCCGGGGGGGGGGGACGATTCTTGGTGGGACAAGGAGAGGAAAGTTACACGTCCCCTGCTCAGATTTGCCGGTGATATCACAATCCTAATTATTGACTGATGCGGATTTCAAAAAAGTGAATTCTGTCGGAATTTTAAGTGAAAAGTGTACAAAATAAGTTTTCAGGTATTATGATGGTCTTACGCCTCCACTTGCGAACTACAGACCAAAAATGACCAGATAAAAAAAGCCAAAAACGCGTAACCCCAAACCAAAAAGTTGCACTTATGGAGTTTTCCAATTGCAGGAGTTCTTTAATATGCAATACATATTGCTCATCAGGGCTTCATCAGTGTCTGTACAAGATTAAACAAAGCGAACGACAATACAAAATATAATAATAATAGTAATGACAATTGATAACAATAGTAATAACCAATGATTAACATAGATATAATCACTATCATATGACTTACAAATTAGTAATTATTATGTTTATTGATCAAAAATGTTTGGATCTAATATCTTTATTAAAATAACTAAGGCATACTAAAGATTTATAAAGGAAGATTAGGACCTCTTCCTTTTCTCTACGAAAAAGAGTATTTTAAAGGAAGATAGGTCACTCCTTGAGTTTTTATGGGAAGTATTTTTCGCATATTTGATGAAGAGCGCCCTCAGGCTTAAGCTTACAAATTGAAATTTACGGGGACTTTATGAGATTTTCCACAAAATTATTCTGATTTTTTCTCTTTTAATTTTATGACGGGAAATGTATGCCTTGACATCATTGAGGAAGAGCGCCCTCAATGTTTAGTTTAAAAATTGAATTAAAGCGGATTATTGCAATTTTCAAAAATTTCCGGAAAAATGTCTTTGATTTGTGATGGTTAATTTAATTTTATGCATAATTTTGAGGCGAGCGCCCTCACAGGGTTTAACTTACAAATTGAATCTAGGGGCATTAGGCAATTTCCAAAACATTTAAAAAAAGATTTTTTTTCATGGGAATGTTTTTTCGCATCATTTGAGGGAAGAGCGCCCTCAAGGGTTAAGCTTACAAATTGAATTAAAGAGGCGTTATGCAATTTTCAAAAAATATTCTGAAAAAAATGTTTCTTTGATTTTTTAATGGGAATATATTTTTCGCATCATTTAAGCAAATACGCCCTCAGGAGTTAAGCTTACCAATTGAATTAAAGGGGCAATGTGCGATTTACAAAAATTAATAAAAGTCAACTCAATTTATTTCCAGAAAATCAGTGACCAATGGATATGCACAACTTTAACATGCTCAAGCGAACAATGGAGCTAATGATATTCAATTATCGGCAAAGGACACACTTCACATTCTTTTTACATCTGGTCCATTGTTATGTGAACGCCGTTGAATAGATTTCAAATGTTATGACCTCGCCGCATTGGCGTGAGTTTTGACTTCCAGCACGGAACCACATTCCCTCGTTCGCGATTTTAAAAAGAAATCTTAAGATCTACTGTGTGTTCAGTTTAAACTTTTGACCCTATGATTAATTTTTTTCGAACGAAGAGATAATGGGGGACAAATATCATGAAAGACAAGTTTCTTGACAAGAGCTGACCTTAATTTGTGCATTAATCTAAATCGGGCCAGTTATGGTCTTCAAAACCCCTATTGCTATTAAAGTACTCGTTGTTTTTAGAAGACAGCTATTGGTATCCAGAAACCTAAATTTTTAAAATATGAATGAGTGTGGTATTGTAGCCTTGTATTTCATACGGGGAGGCTGATAAACACCTGAAATATTTTCAAACTGTGTCCTGGGCCTATAGAAATTAATGACCTGCATGGCCCTGATGAGAAAAAAAAGACCCGAAGTGTATTTTAGTAGGTTGCAAGATTGGGATGAGATCTATTTAGTACTTTTTGCGGCACTATAAAGTAATGTGACAACCAGTGCAAAAATTGTATTGGAAGAATGCATTGTGGGAAGAGAACTATGCCTCTCTTATGCACAAATCATCAGCATGACGGAATCAATTATAATATCTCATTTGCATATTTAGGGAATTTGTATATGCCAACTTTTCCCGATTTGCTCGGGCATCCACCTCAAGAATTTACTTACAATTGCACAGGATCTTAACCCTGATACGTATCGCAACAGGTATATGGCATACCCGTGCAATTAGTTACGCCATTCTATTTTTTCGTTGCTGATGGGGTCATCAATGGGTCAAACGGACCTATAGCTGTGACGCAACCATCAATCGTTCGGGGTGAACCGTACTTGAACGCTACACTTACTGCAATAGCCTTACCGCAGCTGCGTACTTCATTCTAACAAATTAAATCAAATAACTAATATGCAACGTCGACGTTAAAACATAATTTCCATAGTCTGAGTGTTTTTATTTGTCACTTCATGCATATTGCCGAGTGTATGGGGATGGAGGGAATGTTAGGACCCGAAATTTACAAGCCGAAGCTGGTATCATCATTCATGTTACACTTATTGCAAGATAAAAATCTTCAATTTGGTTTCATTAAACATAAATTAAAATTTCATTACCCCCTTTAATTGATTAAATGTACATTTGTTTATCATGGTTGTCGTGATAATGTGCAGAAGTGCAGAATTTTAAGTGTAGTTTCTTTGAATGTTTAACATATTTAGGTGCTTTGCAACTAAATTACTTTCGAGGCCGCGAAGATCAATCGACTCAGGCTCTCTCAATGGGAATACAGTCCCCACCGTTGCTAAGGCACTACTGAATGGGCAAGACTGAATGAGTCGCCACACTGACTGGCCATGGGAGCAAGGAAAAATTGTCATTTTGATTACATACTCGCAGAAGTCACCATTTTCCCACTATCAATATAATAAATCTTATATTACATTTTGGGGTATGACAATCTTAACGGTTGCACATTTTCATGAAAATGATAAATGCTATCTCCATTTATTTCTGAATATCAGTGATCAGGGACATACAACTATGCTACCTTGACTCAAGCAATAGTGGCGTTATTGATAATTAAATCACCTGGTAATTCAGCGGACAAGCACTTCATATTCCCTTTGGTTTTTTGACTCAGAGCCAATTGTTTAACGAGTCCATTCATCTGAAAAGATGTCAGGCGTTATAGACTCGTTATCCCCGCCAGGACGTTTCAAATAGAAGGCCACAAGTACGCAAATGAGGTATTGCCATTGAATTTCACCCTCTGTATGATGTTGTTTCAGTAGCGCCAGGACGGAATCAATGGCATGGCAATACCTCATTTGTATACTTGGGGAATCTATATGAAATGTTACCCAGTTTGGATTGAGCTGCCTCGTTTCGCGATTAAAATAACCTTTATGTTCTACTGTGAGTCATAATGTGACTTTATATTTCATTCATTTATTGAGAACGAAAAAATAATGTGAACAAACAAACTCATGGTGGATATGTTGATTGGAAGCTGTTGTGACCTAACATCAGACCAAGATCAAGAACGTCTTGCTGGACCCTAACTTCTATACAATTAACACCTGTATTTAGAAAAATACAAAAGAAGGGAGTCTAGAGACCTATGCTAAGAACACGGTAAATTGAATAGAATGGGGTTACGTTGCAAGTTACTGTAAGTTAGTTGTTCGACACAAAGATGTTAGGTCACAGTCTGCCACCAAACAACTTTCTTAATGATTTTATGTCATCTTGGTTTCCTTTTCGGAAAAAATTATGAATATTATATACGGTCCATGTTAATTGGGAAACGCCACCATAAAACCAAGGTTTATTATTCGTGAACAAGGGACAAGTATCTTGGTTTGGTCATGAAAAAAAAAGCTAATTATCTTATGGGGTGATGAGCACCTGAAAATCTGTTTCACCTGTGTGGGTAATAACAATGGCTAGTATTTCAGAGAAAAGTGCCCTTATCCTCTGCTACCGAGCGGATTTTTAGTATGGATATCAACAGGGCTATTATTGCTCGAGTCAATGTAGAATGATGTAAATCTACGGGTCACTATATTTAAAAAGAAATTGTTGATGGACCTTTATTCATTCCAATCAATGTTAACTTTTGAACTCCTAGGAATACCCCATAGTATGGAAATTAGAATTAGGGGCACTAATAACTGCGCAGAAATCAGTTACATCGCCGATATGCGTAACCAAGCAAGCATCTTTCTCTCTTTGACCCAAGGAGTTACACAAACACTGCGGTATAGGTCAGCTTGTATTTCAGTTTTATATACAAAATGCCTAAATATTTCCAGTATAATGTCCATAAATTGAACATATGAGATGGCTTTATACTTGTGGAACCGCCACATACCATGTTAAGTTTTGTAAATGCCCTATAAGTTGATTTGCTGAAATCAGAATTACATCGAAAAATCATCAAAACATCAGATTTTTGCATGTCGGTAACAAGAATAGGTATCATACCAGACCCAATAGATAAGACAAAAGCAACCTAATAAGGACAAAATCGAAATTTTAGTCATTACTTGGGTTTTTCTTTCCGTACGGACACTTCCTATATTGAATGGGGATTCGAATCTTTGCACACGCGTTTACTTCCTTCTTGACATTTTTCAGTTGGGAAAAAAATAACTTATGAGAAATCTGAGATTATCCTCACTTTTTAAACGCCTTTATTACCGGAGAATTCGAATATTGACTCTTCGGTGTGGACACTGATCGTGGCTTTCAAGTGACCAGGAGGAGATTTTTTATGATTACGAGTTTCTGCAAATTGCACAGGATCGATTGTAGACACACCTCCCAAGAACGTTCAGAAACCTTGATTGGACAAAACCAAGTACAAAAGAAGAAAACAGACAAACCTTTTGTTTGAAATTGCCTGGACTATCGTAAATGTTCCCCATAGAACACCGTGCTTTGAAAATTTCTGTCGTGCACGACAGAAAGTAATAAACTCATATATTATTACATAGACGGGCGTATCGGCTTATTCACTTCAGATGCGATCGAATACATTGGAAAGCATTCCAAATCTGCAAAAAAACCCCGGTCTGAAAAAAATGGGGGCGCTTCTTTCTGGAAATCTCCTCATGTCTCTTTAAATGATAGATTTTGGCAAAAAGTAGCAAATATGTTGGAAATCAAGTTGCCCAAGTGTAACAAAAACGTTTGGAAATGTTATATGATTCATATGTCTTCTAAACATTTTTAACATTCAAAAAACTTGTGTAGTATGGATTGTAAGATTAGAAACACTGGGGTTAATAAAGTGTAATTATAATACCTTTTCTGGGTTGCGTGTATATCGCTTATCTTTAAAAATATAAATAGTGAATGTACAAATGATTTACTTGTATGTATTACATTTAGTTATTTATCATATAAAATGCCATAAAGAAGCGTTTTGCCACATATGTGCAAATTTCTACCCAAAAACTTTTTTACTTGCAAAGCGGTTCCCCGTGATGTTGTGTAGAGAATAAGCGCATGGCTGCAGGCTGCTATTTAGAGAATAAAAAGGTATGATTTTCGGGAACCGGTACT
The DNA here is from genome assembly GCA_023653785.1 of Ophioderma brevispina. NCBI lineage: Eukaryota > Metazoa > Echinodermata > Ophiuroidea > Amphilepidida > Ophiodermatidae > Ophioderma > Ophioderma brevispina. The sequence continues at coordinate 84,604 of JAMKCH010004513.1, forward strand.
CTCTTTACGACGATTGAACCCAAGGCGATACCATTATTTTAAGTGGAAGAACGAGGCCAAGGCCGAGTTCTTCCACGCAAAAATAATGGTTGGTTTGTCGCCGGTTTCAATTCGTAGTAAAGAGAGTTACCGGTTCCCAAATCATACCTTTATTCTCATTCTAGAACAGCCAATTATCGTTAAGGGCAATTCTTCAACCCAATTTCGGCGATACTTTACGGCTTCTTTAATACAAAAGGAAAGAATGCCATCACCCAGTGACACAATGTCGGACAACCCGCTGAACGCAACGATCACACGCAATGAGACGCAACGTTAGCAGGCGCTCGCGAAAGTAGCAAAACTCGGTATGACGCGAGCGCTTCAAGCCTAAAAATAACTTCAATAATACGCAAGCGCGTACTACCTTTGGGGGGGTTTCAATTACACGAATGAACCCGGGCATGCATCAGCCGATGAATTGCTTACATTTTCACAGCTTTTAAGATTCTCCTCTAACTGCAACTGCTTTGGTTCCTCATAAGATCCTGACATCATTCTACTTCTTTGTGACTATTGGTCAATCTCACACTATTAGGCTAACCTTTATTCTCTAATTCACGTTTAAGCAAAAGAAAATCATTCGTCTATGTACTAATTCTCATTTTCTTTTTCATCCTCGCCCTTTGTTTCTCGCATTAAACAACTCTTACTGTATATGATGATTCATAAGCTTCACGGTCAACAATTTATGTGTAAGGAGCACAAAGAAATTATTGCCTGAACCTTTTCGTCGATTATTTTAGAAAGGGAATACTGTACACTAAATATGGCCCCATACCTAATCGAACTTGTACGCGTCCTATACCTTTTTCGTATACCGGATCTTGCTCGTAAGAAGACCAGATTCGAAGGCAGGCGTTTTTCTTTGAATAGTAGTTCCGAGACCATCTTGATGTATCTTTTGTTCGTAGTTTAACATACTTACAAAGCCGTCATTTGCTTCTTATTACGTTGAGTAACCTCTTAAGGAATATTTATTAAATCATTCACTGGAGCGCAACACAAGTGTTGAAAAAAAACACATTGTGATTGGCCGGACTCAACCGGCAAACCTCTGTATTACTAGCAGGACTTCTTGCCACCTGAGCTACAAGCTCTGGCATGCCACCCCTCAACGCAATAGAACGACATCAACTTTCCGCGTAACCCGAAGCGCTAGTCTGTTTCAAAGACACGGTAGGAGGGCGCTTCATTTACGCATATCGAAAGGTCACACACAGACTTGAACCTAAAGGCTGGTCGCGAATATTTAAATCTAATGACCGTTATTGGAAATTGCAGCCCTGTTTTGCAGCACTGTTAATCCACTAACCTCGACGGTTTTGAGTCATATTTTTTTCCTAAATTATCATGATATTACTAGGATTTTTGAACAGTTTTAAGAGGTGATTTTGTAAGGTCACTGAGACAGAGACTTGCCATAGGAAATGCCGTGTCAGTTCCCCCCAAATCACCGTTTTGAAATCCCCAATGCCCGAATTGAGCATATCGTGCCTACCCCCCCCCTGCCTGGGTTTGTAGAGGAGAGATAGGTATCATCTATATGTGTTTAGTCCAACGGTTTCCATCGCTTTCCTAGGGGATACACCAGAACGGTATATTTACATATATACAATCCTTTCTACATTTAACACTTACAATAACGATTATATTAGAGCCTAGTTTTTATTATAATTTTGGTCCTTTTTTTGTATTATTTTCGGGAAAATGTTGGAAATTGGAGAACTTTTAAAATGTTGAATACTTATTGTTACAAATTTAATTTAATGCAGCGAACATTCATATTAATAGTTCTTTTCTAGGCCTTGAGGTATTTGTAAATTAAAAAACTGCATTACAACTTCGTTATCAAATTTGAAAAAAAAATGTGGCGTACCTGTGTTGTCCTGGCAATACCTCGCAACCTGTCGTATTTTATTGATGGTGATAAGAATTAATTTGGTATTGAAATAATTCTGCCCGTGTCCGCTTTCGTCGTCGTGAAAATGACCCTCCTTTTCTTGTACTTTGGCTCCCCGTATGGTATAATCCCCTGTGGAGTGTTTGTTTAATTAGTAAAAGTAATAAAAATACAAAGCAGAATTTTACTTTAACAGGCTACACACAGTCAATCAAACTAATGTTAAAAATGACCAAATCTGAATTGATTGATTGATTTTGAGAGAGGAGAGAGAGAGGAGGAGGAGGGAAGGAGAGATTAGAGAGAGAGAGAGAGAGAGAGGGGGGGAGGGAAGGGGCAAATGCGAAATGTCGACTCTAGTAGAAGGTGATATTCAGAAAATATATCAACATATGCGATACCAACGGAAAACTTATTGACTACCAAAATTCTGAATTTTTTGTACAAGATTATTCACCATACGGTTAACTGCACGTGTATCAGTTTCTGTAAGAGTTGAATGAAACATAGGCTCACAACCATTACCAGTAAACAACATCGATGACAACCTTTTGAGGGTGGTAGACGGAACATGCATTAAATTATTGGTATTTGGTAGGCCAAAATATGAACAGTTTAAGGTTGTTTCAAAAAAATCTCTCTTAATCACTGACTTTTACACCATCTGAGAAAAAACGGGGACATGCCCTTATCATTTTGGACAGCATTTGCTCCGTTACACCACCACGCATTTCAAGGGGAATTCGGTGGACGGGGGCAACAAAACTTCTTGAAACTTTAAAAGGACGTAGCCGCGACGGGAGGTGGTGGGTCCACTTTTGTTTAAAGTGGAGGGGACTTACAATAGCTGCATGACAAAACAATAGTAAAGTATTGAAAACGCTGTTGAGATAAAGTGTAAGTGGCCCTCTCGTTCCGTCGACGCTGGACGGTAGCTCGTCTATACCTACCCAATGTGAATGATGATCTTGCAGCAAGGAGTAAAGCTATATATAAAAATAAGCTTTCCGCTGATGTCACATATGTAGAGATATTACGTTTTCTTAAGATGCAAAATGGTGGTGCAATCAGGGTCCAGGTTTTTTTCTGGACTCACCTTGTAGGATGAAGATCTGTGATTTAACGGTTTCAATCGTACCCGGAAATTAAGAGCATTCCACTTTCCAGGATAGGGTACGAAAGAGTCTACAGTGGTTCCGTGATAAGCAACATTTCCATTTTCGGAACAATGTCTAATGCATTTAGCTAGAGCAGGTAACGGCCAGGCATGATCCGGCCCCCCAGCCCCATCCCAAGTGGTTGTGGATACAAATTATTCATTCGCCAAAACCTTAACTGCAAGTATAGTCTTCGTCGCGATCTTCGTGACATTCCAGGGCAAAAACACTTGTTGTCTTTGCTCTTGAGATCAACAAAGTCATCTATAATGGGCAGACATTTTTAACGAGGGTAGGTAATACGGTATCGGAAACGTATCAATTAGTAAATATCCATCGCTCATATCTTCAAATTTATCCACAACTCCCCTCGCCTCCTGCCACTCCTTTACACACATACATGAAAAAACGACAAACCCAAACACCACACACATTTATATATATATATATACATATATATATAATACACCACACACACACACACACACACACACCTACACACACACACACTACCCACACACACCCACACCACACATATATATATATATTTCTACAAAAGGAGGACAGTGAATAATTCATTAGCTTATAATGAGCTCTTATGTTATTTAAATAATTAATATTCATTGCTTTGTTATTCTAGTGGCTTACCTTATTTGCATAAAGTAATATTCATATCCTTTGGAGGAATTAAACCGCCAATCTAAAGGAACGTTATAACAAAAAAAAGTGTCTCCCAAGGTTTGCGATCGAATAGGTTATATAATATATATAATGAGTATTACACGGATATTAATCATTCAGATCATTACTCGGAGTTTCACGCAGCTATACACCACGATATTCAGGATGATTGTGAAGGTTTAGGTAGTGTTGGAAGCTTCCGCGGTTGGCAACGCGCGAAGGACGCGTCTACAGGGCGCGGTAGTTGGTAAACTGCAAATGTGCGTACGCAACTCACGCAAAGTGAGCATCCGTAAACCTCCAACATTGAAATGAAATTTAAAAGTCTTCATTAGACGTTTATGTGATTTCCCGTACCTACAGGTTGAGATGATTTCAGTTTTGTTGATATTGTTACCCGCTAACACAAAATTTGCAGTTTTTCTTCAAGGCAAAGTAGGTGGTGCATTGTCCTCTGATTTCTTATCCAGGTGTTAAGAGTCCAGTTGAATTATAGATATATATCTACATTATTGAAGATGTTTTTTGCTCATTACGGATTTTTCGATCACACGAGCGTTATGCGATTTAATGATAGCTCGCATATCTTCATGCAGCAGTTCCGACTTAAGAGTTCTTATTAAAGATTTTGTGTAGCTTGTTGTTTGGTGGGAAGTGTTTCTTGTCTAATTTTAGGAATGTGGCTCGAAGTTTGTTCTGACGTTCTTGCTGAAAGGAGGGTTGAACCATATGATCTTTCTTTTGCGGCATTTTTTCTTCTTCGCAGGTGCAGGTTTTTAATAAGTGAGATTTCCTTTGACCACTCCGTTTCAAGGCAGTCATTGTAAGTTCGAACCGTTTTCTGTATGGCCAGATGTTTTAACGTTTACAGATTAGGAGATTTAGGTTTGAATCGGGAAGTTCACGATTTTAAGTGGTTTCCATGGGATTGAGCATAACTGTTGAAGATTCTGAGGAGATATTTTCTTGACGGCGGCTTGGGCCTGAAGAGTAAAAAAAAAATAAAAATCAAAAAAATCTTCCAAAGATGTAACTGGCCGTTAACACAAAACACTTGTCCGCTGAGGAAAACGGAAAATGTCTACTTTCAGCCGTAGTCTACAAAGCAACATTTACACCGATAAGGTGAAAGAAAAACATACATTGGACTCACCGGTGGCACCTTCAAAGATCAGAACGGAATCAATCAATCATTCAAAAGCCGAGAAGTACCGAAGGGCGACAGCACATCAAGCTTATATGGAGTCTAAAAGAGAGCGAGTCTGGGATACTCTATCAACTGGGACATCTTAAAGGAGTCTAACAACTAGGAGACAGATAAATAGGACAAATGAAACCGTTGCTTGAAGAAAAACTGCAAATTTTGTGTAGCAAGGGTAGACAATATGTCAGCCAGAAAACTGAAAATAATCTCAACCTGTAAGCCGGGAAAATCACAAAACGTGCTAATAGGGAACTGGAAATTTGCCATTTCATTTGGGGAGGTTTACGGATGCTCACTTTGCGCGAATTGCGTACGCACAGTTGCGTTTACCAACTACTCGCGCCCCTGCGCCTCCTTCGCGCGTTGCCACCCGTCGTAAGCTTCCAACAATAACATAAACATATCAAAATCATTGAAGATCGTGGTTGTATAGCTGCGTTGAAACTCCGCGTGTAATGATAATGAATGATTCAATCGTGTAATAATATATACTGCTCACATATCTATATCGAGCACTTGATGAGGTTTTGATTAACGATTATATATATATTCTATATTATATATATATATATATATATACGTTATATATTTATATATCTATATATTATATATGTTGTAGGTCTGAGTAGACTGGAATATATGAAGTCCACGACTTGTAGTTATGATCACAGACCTGTATGATAATCCTATATAATATATACTCGATCTAGATATGGTCGTACCTTTCAAAGTAGTCGAGAGTACTTCAACACTCAATAGTGGGCGGCGGAATATAACATCACGTAAAACAGTAGTATTTAGAGTGACCTATTTTGCAATTTACGAGTGCTCAATCCATTACAGGAAGAGCGTGAAATAAATTTCAAATTATAGGCAACCGTACTCTGAGTTTCACGGGTACCCTCACTTACGAGCAACTGGGTCCGAGATTAAGAGATGCTGTCACATGGTGGTGTCTTAACCAAAGAACATGTATTTATTAACAGGTTATGATTTGTAACGACCATGGACCAGGTTATTGGATCTGTACTTCCCCTGTTTTTCATTTTATTCTCGTGAAGGTTTATATTGAATTAAAATCCCAACATCGACAACAAAATCCTCCTTATCTAGGTAGTTAGAATGTTTCTTAATCTCTGTTTGTGCAGGTTTGAACCCCCACTCTGCTCAATTTTGTTTCTAATTGTTAAAGTAAAAAATAGGCACACTATAGTTGTAATTTCCACATAAAAATATCGCGAAACAAATATCGCGACGGGGCAGAAATATCGCGGTCGCATGTACTCCCTTGACGAAAGAAAGAATAAATTGCATTTTTAATCACAGGTTTGAGAGATTACGACCAACCATTTTTTTCTTAAATTTGCGCATGTAGCGCATGTAGCACTTATTGGGAACATGTTACTGGGAAGAATGGGGAATGTGCTTCCCCGGGTCGAATGCTTAAAGGCACTAATATGATTTGCGAAATCAGAAATCGAAAAAATCATCAAAAATTCAGATTTTGGCATGCTGTAACAGTAATAGGTATCCTAATATACCATACAAATGATAGGACCAATAGCAACCTAATACAGTCTACAATTGATATTTTATTAATTAGTGTCCGTTCGGACACTTCTACACACGTATTGAATGGAAATTTCTTATACTTGAACACTGCCGTTCGTTTTATTCTTTTCTGTCAATTTCTTTCAGTTGGAACAACGTACTATGAGAATTCTACAGGCTTATCCTTCACATTTAAAGCATTTGTAAATTAAAATATTTTGACTGTTTTGTACAAAAACTGCTGTGATTAGTGTCTTTAATACGCTTGCTTGTATTGGGATTATAATATTGCTTATTGCATTTACAGTACCACCCGGGGTTTTGTTATCTCGAACGACCTGTTATTATTCTCTCCTTACATCTAAACATTGTTTGTAGGACTTGCACCGTATGCTGTGGTAAAAAATAAAGATAACGTATAATAGCGATTAAAACTTGTTATATGTTGACTGCGCCGCGCAGCAATTGTTTGTAGTCTCAAAGTCATATACTTGCAAGAGGAAGAAAAAGAATTTGTTATTCCTACTCTTTAGGCAGTCCTATACAACTTTAGCTCCACTATGAAATTCTTTTTTTTTTTGCGGAAGTGTTTTTACTATATAACTATTGATGACATGTCCACAAAAATAATGGTTATTTATAAGGAAAAGAAACACACCAAAGGAATGGTGTAGAAAACACGTCTACAATGTATGGGGTGTAATTATAACTTATAAACGCACTAGGGACATCTGTTAACACCTGTCGCAACACTCCTGGAATTTGGAAATTAGAGTGCGAAAACAAACAACAAAGTCCGCCAGTGAATGCACAGATTAAGTTGATCAAAGGTGTTCTCCACGAGGATTATATCAAAAATATCTCCGCTATGGTGTCAATTTTGACAGGGTAGGGAAGGCATATTATGGGCAATACGCTACAATAAAAGATTGTTCCAATGATAATACTGTACAATTCTCTTAGCAAAGTTAGAATTAATGTTGGAATAAAAGGAAATTAGAGTGGACTGTATATATAATTTATTACAAAAGAAGAGATACTACATAAAAAACGACACAATCCGGATGCCAATGAACACAGAATCGACAAATAGTCTTCTCATCCACAAAAAAATCGCCCGTAACCTCAATATAGGGCAACGCCTATCGACACCAGACAGAGTGGGGAGCCCCTGACCGCTCCAACTCTGCCACAAGGCCAGAGAGTATTGTGATCGAGTCATCGGACCTTGATAAAAGAAATAATGACTGACGGCAAAATTCCACCACTATACAAGAATCTCGCCTGGCCAATGCTGATGTGCAACCATATATAGCCTAAAAGCCCGAAAACCGATTATCCGTGGCCTTGAAGGATTGCGAACATTCAATTTAATTTCCCATATACCACCAAATCCCACAATCAACCGAAAATGTTAATATATTTAGACAAATGGTCCAAGCCAATTTTCCTCAACTTCAATAACTGGGCTATATATCCGCTTCTCTGACAGAGTTGGATCGTTAGCTAAACCACTTGTTGGTGCTTTACGCCTTATATTCTGTGAAGCTGACTTGCCTTTCATTCTGTTAACCAAAGATAAATCCAGGAGTTGCAATGGTTTTGGGGTGTTGGTATAATAATATTGTATAGGGCGGTTTTGATATTAGTGTATCGGGCGCATGGCTACAGAGGAGCGCATGCTCTTTGTAGCAATGGCGCGTATGTTCACGGGTATTATGTTATAGAGATTACTTTTGCAGGGAAGTTTCTTGGTTTTTGAGTTAGCACATGGTAATTTAACAGACGCATGATTGATTTGAACTTTTAATAGCAGTGACGATGGAAATGGAAAATGAAGGAAAACGTGGGCAACGGAAGTGGGCCTGGGGCCTAACGTTGAGTAATTAAGCAAAACTTACAAAATGTACTGATTATTACACTGCGTAGGCCTATTATTGAAGGCTTTAGCATAATTACAATTGAGTGGTGTTTACAACTATGGTGTCAGGACTTAATGATAAGCCTGTGGGATTGTCATGTAGTATAGCCAATTTAGAATTTGGTGCCGACAGTCGTGCATATCGCCTTTGCCTAGACTCAGTTTTCAGTCCCATAATTTTTCTTAATATGGAACTGAGATCCCTGCCTATCTCCTACACGTGACAGGTCGAAAAAACTTATTTCTAAAATATCTGGTTTACAAGCCAATTTTGAATTTGTCCTCAGATCATTTGTATAATAAAAAAGACTCAGTCAAGAGAGAAGAAATTCAAAGGTGTTTCGTGGCAAAAACAAGCATGTTGTAATGCCGTTGCGAGGGACTTCACAGTGGTTCAAAATTTTGCACCTTCAAAAATCAATTGATCTTCAAGATCGTAATGCGGAACGAATACTTTGAACAGAAAAGAGTAAGTTGTAATACTTACCATCCACTAACCAAGACACTACTGTCTTTTTGAGGTTTGGGGTGGAACTCGTCTACCTTTGGCTATAGGGCCCTAAGATTTCGAGTTTTGAACATGACATAATTTGGAACACTAAGAAGCTAAAAAAATTCCCTCAACATATATAGCATCTTTAAAGGGGACATTTTCAATACAAAACCAAATTAAAAGCACAGCTGAAATTCATCACATGAAATATGGATTTGTAAACAAAGTTGAGGGTGTGAAATTCGGAACCCCCAGTGTTATTGCATGCAAGGTACGTTTTGGCCTCCAAATCAAACATTTGATTCCAAATGGTAACCAAAATCACCTACCATAAGATACCCAAGACGCTTAGAAAGAACCCCGATTACAAATTCAGTTAACAGTTGCTATTATTGGATCAGGAATGGAATCGAGTTCGAAGGCTGGGTGCCAGCCCAGTCTTTGCCGTTGGATGACCAGTTCACATGGGTGATGGTGTCCCGCGGCCAGTATAAGTTAGAAGCGTTCTATTCCGCACCGTGCGCGGTGCGAATAAGCAATGTATTCCGGTAATTCGCACCGTAGCGGTGTGAATAAGAAACCTTTTTTGTAATTCGCACCGTCCGTTCGTAACGGTGTGAATAACGAAAAACTTTTATTGTAATTCGCAGTGGGTGTGCGAATAAGAATTTTTTTCCGGTATTGACCATAGCGATTAAAAATAAGACATTTGCCGTGTGTTCACACCGCACCGCGGGCAGTTAGAGGTAGCATATATAGATCTATATCAGCTTATAATTTATAATGTATATATATATATATTATATTCCAAAACTTTCCGATGGTGTGGGTGGGGGGGGGGTGGGGGGCGTATTTTTCCTCGTGTTCTTTCGTTTTGGTTGTTGATAATTGGGCTGGCTTTACTCCAAAGAACATTCTTTGTGTTGGTATTTTCATCTATTCATCCATTTTATATGTTTATTTTATATTCATTATTGGATTATAATGTATTTTTCAATTTTGTTTTCTCTTAATTGGTTTATTGCTTTTCTATTTTTTACTCATTTTTTATTTTAATATTTTGTTTTATGCTGTATTTTCATGTACTTTTTATTTTTTATTATTGAATTTGTAGTATTTTTGTTCAGTCACTTGATATTATTTTGAATTGCTTATATTTAGTAATTTTGTTTGTTTAATTTTTCATTATACTTCTTTTATTACTTGATAGTTTGTTTGTAGGCTAATTTTAAGTTGCTGTAATTTTTAAAAAAAAAATTGATGAAAAATTAAGTTTTTACTTATTATTTTAAATTTTAATTTTCTATCTAATCACAAGCATTTCATGTTCCATATTTTCAATGAAAAAGACAGTAACCTGGCAGAGCTCGACAGTAAGAAGTAAAGGGACGGACTCTGTGCCACACAAGACAGAGTGCCCATCTCTTTTGCGATTGGGCCAGACTCCAAGCAGTACCGTGCAGCCATTATAATTGGCTGCCAATTTTCAATTTGTGTGAAATGTGGAAATCATCGTGAAGCGGAATATGTAAAGGCTGTGGACGTTGTGTAAAAGCGCTATATAAATACTTACATTTCTCTAAAAAAAAAAAAAACAGGCGAGACACATTGGCCCCACCCGGGGGTTCAAACCCGCATCCTTCAGATCATGAGCAGCCGTAGATCCACTGAACCACTATACTCTCATTGTATTCCAATGCTATAGGAAGGATTATCATTGATGTAAAGTTTCAAATTCATAGTCTCACTTCTTATTCGATTACGCGTGACAACGGAGATACAGAATGCTTGTGCTTTGCCTTTCGTATTGCAGTTATAAACGGTAACGAGATGAATGGTGTGGTGTCACGTGTCAGGTACCAGCGTCACGTGTCAGCGTATCAGGTATCAGTTTGCTCTCGGGGGCGACCGCTATATATAATCCGATATGTAAATCAAGGTCTGTAACATGATGACCCTCTGCCCAAGTGCTATTATTTTTCCAAAAGACACCGGTTAGTATGTCTAACACAGTACAAAATCTTACCTTTTCCTACTGATTCAAAAACCGACCGATGTTTTTTCCAATGGAGGGATACGTACGTCATTTTTACCTGAATGGTCCCCCGAAGCAAATAATAAACCAACAAGCGTGACAGTATCATCACACTTTATTTTTTTCAAAAAAGTGGCAGGTTATTCCCATAATAAAATTCATTTTAAAAAAAAAAAAAAAAAAAAAATATTCTTAATTAATTAATATTCAATGGTCCCCGCATGAATGTGTAAAAAAAGATGGGTCCATAAGTTACAAATGAAAATAGTCAGCAGCTAAATAACCTTACGTGGATGTATTAGGCAGAGGATCCGTAATAGTGTTAGCAGGCTTTCAGCCACTGCGCGCTGGCTGCGGGTGTTATGAGTCTAGTTATTAAACCTGACGGGCATGCGGAGTAGTTAAGTGAAGCATTTGTACAGTTGCAGTAATTCTTTGCATTCTCGACTCCCAGTGATTTAAATTTTCATGTATTGTGCAAAAGGAATGACCGCGTTTGCAAGTACACGGCCTTCAATATGTAAACACGTGAGATCACCATGATAATATAACTTACCGCGCGCAATTGTTTTAGTGACTATCCACGATTAGATTCTTTTGTGGATTATCAAAATATGGTAAATATTGAGAGTCATCGTGTCCATGGAAGTTTTCTAGTTCTATCAGACTCCCCACCTTATAAATGACAAAAGTAATACGCCTCAATGAAACAATTTTGAACAATTGCTACCTTGTTCCTGCTGTTGATAGTGAACACCTCTCATACGCTGCATTATCGTGATCGATAGACCATGTAACGTGTTTTCTACAGTGTTAAAATTAAATCAACAAGTCAAAATGACATTGTCGGAAAGAAAATATCTTGATTTGAAACAAAACCACATACCACAAATATGTTGAGTGAAGAGTCAAGTGAATCGAGGTGCTTTTACCATGTAGCCGGAATGTGAGACGGCGGCACTATAATTGCTTCTAAAAAAGGTGTAGAGCCACATTCTTTACCATTGTAGCGGACTGTGAGTACGACCGAACTAAAATAAAATGCTTTTTCTTACACGGACGATTGAAAACTTCGCCGTTGAAGCTAGTGAAATTGCGTTCACTGATCCATAAAATCTTCAGTCCTGAAAACGTATGCACTTATCCGCAATGTTTGTAGTTATGATGAGGGCCGCCGGGACTCAGGCTACTAAGAATATCAAACATAATTAATGAGGCATTATATAGCGTGCCGTGTGCAAGAAATCTCCCGATCGGGGCTTATTCAACCAGGGCGACATGCAGGAACAGTAAAAATTTCGAAGGGTTGGCATCTATGGCATAATGGAAAACCAACAAGTTTATTAAACCGATTTGCAAGTCAAATATGGACGAGGTATAGAGGTAAACCTCAGGATTGACATAAAAAATGATATGATATAAATGTTTGAAAGGTGATTAGAAGGAAATCAGTTCGAAAAAACGGATACGTAACGATGCAGATTAACATCCTTGACGAGCTTTCCACTCATAATCGATTTTGACGGGGAAAGTAGCCATCGATGATTTTGCTAAACCTCCTTACGATTGAGCATGTGGGAAAATTGTGGCAGGTTCTATACAGTACATACAAATGTTAATGATTAACAACCTTGGCATATTTTCTCAAAATATTCTGACGTCACGCAAATTCATTGAGTGAGCAGCCCCCAATCAATACGGGCGGCGAAATTTTCCTACAACAGTTTTGCTAAGTGCCAAGGTGTAGAAGTAATTGTAGTCCGCCGTACTCATTTTCCGGCTATGAACGGTAACAGAATAGGGAACTCGATTCAGGTGACTCTTCACCGCAACATTAGTTTCATGCTTTATTCCGTGTCGATTATGGAGCCCGGGCTATGGCTCCTGCCGGACGGTAAGTACTTTCACACCTGTTCTGAAAGTGCCTTCCAAGGCTCTTGGACTGATCCGATAGTAAAGATTCATTACTTACCTCCTTGTGTCTTGTAGTATAGGCGGTTGTTGTTGTTGTGTTTCTTGGCAATTCCATTTGGTTTTCAGCTTACTGTATTTTGCGAAACGAAATGAAACGAAATGAAAACGAAACGAAACCGTTTCGCATTTTGTATTTTTGCGAACAGGTTCTTAATGTGGTGTACACCCAAATGTATATCACTTTTTTTCTGTAGTGACATTTAAGAGAGTGTTTTTAATACTGTTGATACTGGAAAATAACGTTTGCCTTTGCCACTAACCTTCTGCTTTGTGTCATTTGGTGATTTTTCAAATTAATTTGTTTATGCAAACTGATTTTTTTATTATTTCTGGCCATAGAGTCTGGCGTGGCAACAGGAAATGATTATCTTCAGGATACGACTCCACTGACGTATTATAGTTTGGGTGCAATGAGCCCGTCCATTTTTGATTGTGCGAACAGGGCGTATATTTTTTTTTACGGAAAAGTAAGGTTTGCATATCTTGCTTCGTTCCATTATAGAAGCATGAGAAAATGCATTTCTGTGGCAATCAAAGTTCAATCCTTATACTTTGGGTGCAGTGAGGCCCATAAGCGATTTTTTGCAAATGAATCCAGTATAGCTAATTTAATTTGTTTAATGTGAAACTTATTTTGTATTATTCTGGGGCTCATATTAGTTGGCGTATGCAAGAAAGGATTATCTGCAGGTTAGAATCACAGACGTCTATTATGGTTTGGGTGCAATGAGCCCGTTTCGCATTTCTTGTATTTTGCGAAACGGGCGTATTAATATTAATTTTTACAGGCATTAAGTTTGTTACTATCCTTTACTAAATTAATATTATTAGAACATGAGCAAAGCCTTCCTGTGCCGTCAAATGCAAAGTTTCACCTCCTTATACTTGGGTGCAGGCTGACCCCACCACACACACACACGACGACCCGCTTTTACAAAGTCCTCATATAGTATTTTCACATTCTAACTTATGTTGTTCTTTTCTGGCTCATATCGTTGGCGTTGGCAAGAAATGATTATCTTCTGGTTAGGACTTAACTGCCGTCGATAGTTGGTGTGCAATTGAGCCCGTTTCGCATTTTTGTATTTCTGCCGAAACGGGCGTATTAATTTTTTACAAGAATTAAGTTTGCACTATCTTTCTTCGTCATATTATAAAACATGATAAATGCATTCCCGTGGTGCAATGGCAAAGTTCACCATCCCTATACTTTGGGGTTTAAAAACAGTAGCCCTAAAGTGTTTTGTTTGTCAATTGTAATCATATCGCTAATTTGTTAAATGCCACCTTCGTTTGTTCTTATTTCTGGCTCATATAGTTTGGCAATTGGCAGAAATATTACCTGCAGGAATTAGACATCACTGACGTGTATAGTTTGGGTGCATGACCCGTTTTTCGCATGTGTTGTCTTTTGCGAAACGGGCGTATACTTTTTAAGGATTAAAATTTGCCCTATCTTTCTTCGGTGATATTATAGAACATAGACAATGCATCCCGTGTAATGGCAAGTTTCACATCCTTTCTTTGGGTGCAGGTGAGCCCTAAAGTGATTTTTCATCAATTATTTAAAATAATTTGTCACCATTTTCACGTTTGCTTATTTTTGGTTATTATGTCTGCTCATATAGTTGGCGTAGGCAAGAAATGATTATCTGCAGGATTAGATTCCACAGACGTCTATAGGTTTGGGTGCATTAGAGAGGAGCCCGTTTCGTATTTTGTATTTGCTAACGGGCGTAATAATTTTTTTCACAGGAATTAAGTTTGTACTATCTTTCTAAATCATATAATCGACATGAAAAATGCATTCCTTGGTAAATGCACAGTTCACATCCTTATTCTTTGGGTGCGTGAACCCAAAGTGATTTTTCAAATGTAAATCACTATAGCTAATTTGTTAATGAAAACTATTTTGTTAGGATTTCTGGCTCATTATAGTGGGCGTAGGCAGAATGATTAATCTGCAGGATTCGATTCCACAGACTTGATAGTTTGGGTGTAATGAGCCCGTTTCGCATTTTTGTATTTTGCGAAAACTGGCGTATAATTTTGTTCATTGAAATTAAGTTTGATATTCTTTCTAGAAAATCATATTATAGAACAATGAAAAGTGCATTCCTGTGTAAATGGCAAAGTTCACATCCTTTAAACTTTGGGTGCAGTGAACCCTAATTGATTTTTCAATGTAATCATTGCCTAATTGTTAATTCAAACTTATTTTGTTATTATCTCTGCTCATATAGTTGGCGTAGCAAGAAATGATTATCTGCAGGCTTATATTCCACAACGTCTATAGTTTGGGTGCATGAGCCCGTGTCGTATGTTTGTGTAGTTTTTGCGAAACGGGCGTATAATTTTTTTACAGGAGTAAAGTTTGTACTATCTTTCTAAATCATATTATAAACATGAAAAATGGCATTCCTGTGGTAAATGGCACAAGTTCCACATCTTATATTTGGGTTTTGCAGTGAGGCCCTAAAGTGATTTTTTCAATGTAATTCATATGCTAATTTCTTAATTCAAACTTATTTTGTTATATTTCTGGCTCATATAGTTGTCGTTGGCAAGCAATGATTATATTCTGGATTAGACTTTCACTGACGTCTATAGTTTGGGTGCCATGAGCCCTTTTCGCATTTGGTATTTGGAACGGGCGTAGATTGTTACAAGGAATTCAGTTTGCACTATCGTATTCGTCATATTATAGAACTAGAGAAACTGCATTTCCCCGTGGTGCATGGTAAGGTTCACATCCCTATACTTTGGGTGCAGGGAGCCCTGAAAGGTTTTTTTCAAATGTAATCATATAGATAATTTGTTAATGCAAACTTATTTTGTTAATTATTTATGGCTAAGAGTTGGCATTGGCAAGGAAATGAGTAACGCAGGGATTAGACATCACTGACGTGATAGTTGGGTGCAATGGCCCGTTTCGCATTTTTTATTTTGCGAACGGGCGTTATAATTTTCTCAGGAATTAAGTTTGCACTATCTTTCTCTGTCATATTATAGAACATGAGAAAATGCATTCCCGTGGTAAATGGCAATTCACACATCCTTATAACTTGGGTGCATGAGCCATAAAAGTGATTTGTTCAAAGGTAATCCATATAGCTAATTTGTTAATGCAAACTTATTTTGTTTTTATTTCTGGCTCATTATAGTTGGCAGTAGGCAAGAAATTGATTATCTGCAGGATTATATTCCCACTGACGTCTATAGTTTGGGTGCAATGAGCCAGTTTCGTATTTTGTATTTTGCGAAACGGGCGTATAATTTTTTTACAGGAATTAAGTTTGTACTATCTTTCTAAATCATATATGAAACATGAGAAGAAAATGATTCCTGTGGTAAATGGCAAATTCAACATCCCTTTACTTTGGGTGCAGTGAAACCCTAAATTGATTTTCAAATGTAATCATTATAGCTAATTTGTTAATGCAACTATTTTGTTATTATTTCTGGACTCATATTGTTGGCGTATGCAAGAAATGATTATCTTGCAGGATTAGATTCCACGACGGCTATTAGTTTGGGTGCCCCATGTTCACAGTCTCCATAGTCGCGCAGATCGTCTGAGGCTGTCAGAAACAAGCGTGAAGCAGCGCCATTTTTAGGTCATTTTTTTGTCTAGTTGCGACAACGTGCGTATCAATTTTTTAAGGAATTAAGTTTGTCATCTTCTAAATCATATGATAGACATGAGGGAAACTGTCATTCCTGTGGATAACATGGCCAAAGTTCAATCCTTATACTTTGGGTGCAGTGCGCAATAAAGTGATTTTTCAAATGTAATCAATAGCTAATTCTTAATTCAAACTTATTTTGTTATTATTTCTGGCTCATATAGTTTTGGCGTTTTGGCAAGAATGATTTATCTGTCAGATTAGACCTCCCACAGGCCGTCATCGGTTTGGGGGTGCCCTTGGCCCGGTTTCGCATTTTTGTATTTTGCCGAACGGCGTATATTTTTTACGGTAATAGAAATTCGAAACTTTCCATTTAGATAAAACAAACAATTTTCAAAAAACAACCGCTGTTTCTTACCTAAGAAAACTCTAAGAAGAGCTAAAAAATACCACAACACCGACAATTTCTACTAGTGGGTTGTCAAACACCATCATGACAGTAATGTTGCACGTACCATTTTCACACGCCAAAATTGGTCCGACCTTTACGGAGATCCGCCGAACAAAAACCGGCCCCAAAATGGCCCGAGTAAAAGTAATATACTGTCGCTACGCGCCCGATAAAATATCTCCGCCGGAAAACGAAGGATTCTATGGATTGTGTTGCATCAGAGGGTCCGTTACTTGTTTGTGGTTTTGATTTGAATTGTAATTCGTCTGAACCTATGAACCTAGCGAGAAAAATTTAACGTTTTTGTCGGGGTACTTTCCGTGCTCGCAGACATCGAAAAGGAACACGCAATCGCTTTCGGGCCGCATCCATTTTTTTCCCACAATGCCTTTTCGATATTTTTTCCAGCCCCAGAATTTTGCAAACACTGTTTTCAATTACGCAACTTTTTTTTTTTTCATTTTAGAAACAGGAATTACATACTTTACCGGACCGCCGTACTGATATTAAAGAAAGTGCGAATGAGCGGGACCCACTGATCTCAGTGGCGGATCGACCGCGGGGAAGTCGTGGCCGAGCATATTATAACATTAGTTATATGAGAAAATAAGGCCGGGCTCAGAGATATCCCAGGGAGGGCTCCCTCATTTTCAAACAAATGTGTTTTTGCATATTAATAATGTTGTCCTCCCAGACCCATGTGTGAAATAACTAAGCCCAAACCGACGTCCTTCATAAAGACAGATCACAAACTTTGGTTTAAAAATTTCCGGATTCCACGGAAACTTTTGGTCTATACAAGGATATGCATGTATACTGTAGACCCTACATAATGCACTGAATGGGAAAAAACGAAAATCCAATTCGTCTCTAACTTTGTATTTTAGGTGAGTAATCTTTAGTTCTAGTGACTATTTTTTTTTTTTTATTTTCGAAATCTCTAAGTCAGCTTCTTGGTCCGATGTATGTGTATTGTGTCTCTATATGCAGTACGTTTGTTATGTTTCCGTGGGATTTTGTGCGCCCAAAATTGATTGATTAGCCGTACTTGTCAATTTTGGGGGGATGATTGCAAAAATCTTAGGTGCCATTTTTTCAACGACGATTCTAGTTCGACAGTTTGGATTCAAAATGGCCAGACCCATTTTCAGTATTTTTTGTACGAGGTACGGGTTGCGCGGCCCTTAAGACCCCCTTTTCGGTCTCTCCAGCCGTTCCCAAGACCCCCAGTTGAAGCATCATGCAGTTCTTAAGGTTCCCCTTTGCAGAAAATTTTTGGCCTGACGAAGCTTAATTTTACGCCAAACTTTCAGGCCTCCCCAAACCTGCAAATTCTCAAAATTTCAGTTCCCAAGCCCCTACTTTCGGAGACACAAATCCAGTTCCCAAGCCCCCAAGCTTCGGAAATGGGCCGCCGCACATCCCTACTGATAAAAGTGAGTGCCCCCCCCCGGGACTAAGCCTCTTGCATGCTATCTTCATTATTCATGGAGTAGAGATATTCCCCAATAATCTGTCAGTTGAGACTTTGTTTCAATATGAGACAGAAGGTGTTTTCAGTGGTACTAATTTTGATATTAGTCGAATCTCTGATGCGTCAAACTTACCGGATCAATGCCAGCAGGGGACATTTTGACACGGTGTTGAGCTTTCAGTAGTTATCACTATATATCTGTCGAGGACACATCAAATCTTCATCATACCCGGATACAAATCTTATGGGATGCTTCGAAGCAAAGGTGTTGGGAAAATAAGAGCAGTGTACCATGTTGGATTTTATTGATAACTCGAACAACTGCATGGCGTCTATATTAATTTAAATGCACAAATTGCAAAAAACCCGTTGATGCATCAGTAGCCGGCTTTAAGTCTACCTGAGAGTCACTTGGTTTGGTAGTTCCCTGTTAGGACTCATCAATGGCACGGACAAAAGTACTCTTGTAATTTGGATGAGAAGAAGGCCTCTGAGGAGAAGAGTGATTGGGAGTAAAAGAAAACTCTGATAAGCTTTTCCAATATTTGGTCACAAAACAGATTATGCTGAATGGTAATGCCTGGACTTAGTCACCCATGAAAATCACAGATTTTAGAGTTCCCAAGTTTCTAGGTCAGTACACTTAAACATCTTGATTTGGGCAGACTAATT